>VZTJ01000270.1:260075-286709 GCA_013397795.1 Orthonyx spaldingii
TTTTTTTTTTTTCTTTAATAATGTAACTTGAAACTGTGATTGCAGTCAGGGAGTAAAATTCCCAGCTCTATCTCAAAAAATAGTCAGGTGCTGCATTTCCATATTTCTAATCTGGAGATTAAATTTTGTTAGGCATAAAAACATGGCTAGGGTTCATAGTGATTGGTGCCAACTACCTGAATATTCAGTTAGTGTGATGGAAAATATGCAGCCTCCTCCACACTCCTCTCCGTTGCCTCACTGTCCTTTATCCCCCACAACCTTCTGTTCCTTCTCTTTCAATAGCGTCTCTCACTATAATTCTGCTTCCACTTCTTATTTGGGTTATCTCTGGCTTTATTTTTAAATAAACCTCCAGCATAAGGAGTAAAGGTGCAGTGAAGCATAAATCTGTTGCAGAACATGTGACTCAAGGCCATTGAAAAATGCAACATTTTTCATTTTGTTTCACTTGTTCTCTCCTCTTTCAAGGTGATGCGGTTTGTCTAAGGACTATAAGCTTACAAATAAAACAGTTAAATGGGGTTTTTTGGTTTATACATTATTATTAAAAATTATTTTAGAAAATTGTTCTTCCCTTACTGTAGTATGCCACTTATTGAATTATAATCTAACAAAAAATAGATTCTTTTGTGTATAGCTTATAAGAATGCAAATTGGTACAGTGGGTAGGAAAAAGCATCTTGGCTCTGCTTTTTTAAGCTGTTGAGCAACGATTTTTTTTAATGCTAACCCAGCACGGTCTACATAGCTCATTATTATTGTGTTGAAAAGCTGAGGATAATAGTAGAGTCCTCATGTCAGTGAAAAGAACCATGATGTCACAAAAAAATTAATCATAAATTATATATGTTCAGTTTATAGCATAGGAATTGAAAGAGAGAGTGAGAGAGATGAAAAAAATACAGTAAAGGAAAACAATTTCACATTGCCGGTGGAGAATCATGCAGGTCAAGTGATCTGGCAATACCTGCCTCTGCCTGTATGTGGTTGTACACCAGCATTTGCAAAACGGTGTGAAATGAACTCTGAGGGAAAAATATTTTTTAACAATAATTGAATTTATTAGTAGAAGCAACAACATTCTACTTCAGGAGGAATTTTATTTTCCTACTAAAAGCAGATGTATGAAAAGTAATAAGCAAGGTATACACATTTGGCTGGAGATCAACCTTGACATGCAAAGAATATCATTCAACAACTTTCTTGAAATAAATCTTATGCCTGCTGATGTTGTAGCACCTTTTGTGTCCAACTGCCTTGTGTGATATGAGGGTTATGTCAGGGTGCAGTGAAGGGTATATTTATCAAGGATTGCATGTTCCAAAAGCCATTGAAAGCAATAATATAGTTCCTTTTCACTTCAGCCAGCCTTAGATCAGGTTTAGGATGGTTATTGCTTCAGCCTGTAGATACTGATAGGGCTTCAGAACTGTGTGAAGTGCATGTGCTGTCAGGCCATGTGGTACTGAATTGGGACACCAGCTAAAAGCAGATATCTCTTTTTTTAATTATATAGGTTAGATGGTTCTAGGGTTATTTTGCAGACAATATGTGCTTAAGTTCTTACAATGCTGCACTGAGTAGCAGTGCAAGCTGGTAGGATTAGCGTTTTTAAGTTTTCTGTACACTTAACAAGGAGATAAACTGTAGTGTCGAGCATGAAGAACATAAGTGTATCTTTGCTGTTTCGTCGCTGGACTTCTCTAGGACCACCGTGCCTGCCCTTGGTAACTCCTTTATCCCGGGAGCTCCAGTCCTGGGCGGGACGGTGGCAGCTGTTTGCCGGTAAGAACAGACGGACCACTTGCCTATTTATCAGTGTTCTTTATTTCCCTCACAGAGGGAAAAGGATCGTGCATAGAATAACCTGTCAGATGGTGAACCTGGCAAGAGTGGTCCAGCTCGTCTCTCGCCCGGATCTCTTATGCCCTGTGTCAGGGGAGGGCAAGGCGAGAGACGAGCCAATAGGCAAATGACTGACCAGTGACATCTGGCCAGTCCTGGGTGAACAGGGGAGGGACAGGTACAAAGCAGCGCTATGAATGGTCAGCCCACCCGTGGATTCTCGGTGGTCTGCCCACTGCTACACATAAGCACTTCTAACAGCAGCACATTGCTTTTTGCAAAAGGGAAGATTCTTTTTGTAATTGAGAATTCACTGCTGTGTGAATCTGCCTTTTAAACTATGTTCATAAATGCAAAATTACTGAAGAGAGTTCCCCACAAATGTATACTTTTGTATACAAGGCTGAGTAATTATAATTTATATTTTATTTCTGTAGTTTTACTTCTCAGAGAAGGTTTTTTTCCCAACAGAATCTAAAAACAATCTGCTCAGTGGTTACATGTAATTTTGCAATATTTTTTAAGTTGAGCACTCAGTGTTTTATTGTCTCTCTTTAATTATGCCATAGTCAACAGTGCTGCACGTGGTCTTTACTGCATAATTGTCTGATCATTCCCAGAAAATACTGGAAATGTTTGGGCTGCAACCATAGGCCAAAATTTCCAAACCTGGATGTCTACAGTTAAAGCTTTAAGTCCTTATTAAGACTCATAGATAAAGATGACCTAATTTTCACTGCTTTAGGTCTTTTCAGTTGATTTATGGCCACTGAAAATCTTAGAAAAGCTGATAAAACCTATGTAGAGGTAACAATATGGATTTTAAAAATTTCAGATGCTTAGCTGTAGCCCAAAAAAATGTCTTATGGTACCCAATATGAAGATGATTATCATTGTAGCTGTCTTTTCAAGGCAGGTTTGCTTCTGCTAAAATCAGTGGGACCTGTGCCAGCGCCCAGTTGGGGAAGGATTTGACATGTTAAAAGGAAAATGCTTAAGTGTAAAAAATAAGGGCTTGAAAACTAAAAACTGTGGTACAGTTGTGGTGTTCCAAGAATGCAGATAAGTAATTTGGGGGGTTTATGTGTTCATAAGAAGAGAATAAAGATCCCATAAAACTTTTGTGTGATCCATTCTTTGGCAGGATGCCAATGTTTATGAATGAGTCTTCATTGTAATCCCATGTGTTAATATACACACTTTTACAATTCAATCTGACAGCTGCTCCAAATTCATAGATTGTCCTGCTAGAGGCTTCCAAGGTCATAGTCCTTCAAAGCACTGTTTGTCAAATTGCTCTGACACACCTCCTGCTGGCAAGCCTACTCTCAGGGTGTTAATATTCCATTACAGAGCCACATGACCTTGAAAATTGATTGCAGGCCACAATAGAAATGTCAAAAAGCTCAGGTAGATGAAGGTGACTGGTGATGATGATGGCAGGGAATCAGTTATGAGAGGCAGAGTGTCTTCAGAAGAAGCAGACATTGCACAGACATTTCCAAAGTCACTCACGGGATGTTAAAAGAGCAATTAAATTTGTGGCAGAATATGTAAACCATACATTTTTGTAATATGATGATGAAAGCTCATGTTGAAACCATGAGATTTAGAAGTGCCTGTTAGTACTGGCATGCCTACAGAATTGTACCTAGAAAGAAAATGCCTTCAATGAGATAAAAGAAGAAGAATAAAAGATTTGTTTTAGCAGTAACTAACGTTGTCAGAAATATAATCTAGTATACCAGACTTGATTTTACTTTCATTATCTTTAGACATAAACACTTAGGTATGTTTAAGTTAAAGAACCATAGAGATGCAAGTCAGATCAGAATTAGATCCTATCTTTTCAGCATTCAGATATAATGGAATTCTGAAATTGTTACTGGAATTGAGAAAATTGTTAGAGAAGCAAAGACACATTTTGAACTTAAAAGTTTGGCAAGTATTTATTTTATATGGGAATTCAAATGAATTTGGAAATATTCTGTCTGCGTTTGTTTTATGCATCTTAAAATGCATGCTGATAAACTAAATGTGGCCACACAGTTTCTTATTGCTCCAAGATACTCAAAAGAGAGGGTTTCCAGAATTTGAAATGCGTACTTGTTTTCAGCAAGACCTAAAATGAGGCAAGTAAGATCAAAGCAGTAAAGTGAATATTTATGCAGCAAAACACATGTTTAAAAAGTGACTCATCAGCTAAAACACATACAATTGCTTGTGGGTATATTTCATAGTAAAGGCATAATCAATATGACAAGCCAAGTTAGACCCTGTACTAACGATAACTTCAGAAATGTCTTTGAACTTTCTTTGTTAGACTATAAAGCACATCATTTGACTTCGGCTTCCCTTTACATCAATACAAACAACACAAGAGTTTTAAGTCTCATCAGCAGATTTATAATTTTAGTAAAACAAATAAAATTGCAAAAAAGTATTTTTCCGCCTTTCTTTTTGTTATTTTTTTAAAATAAGCTCAATGTATAGCTATGTTTCTTCAAAGATAAACTCCCTGACAATCTACTTTTCATTTTAATAATATATGTTCCATAAGTTTTTCTCTCTGCCTTGTCTTGCACTTTCTGTCTTCTACACCTCACCCCCCCAAACTTGACACCACAGTTTCTTGAACTTGAATGTACACCTGCTAAAATTCTAGGTAAGGAAAGTAACTTTGTATGAGAAAATGTCAGGAAAGTCAGAATCTGAAATTTATTAACCAAGATATGGCAAATGTAAATGTCAGCTTGTGTAACTCTGGGTACCTGGGGTTGCAATAGATTTTTCAGCTGTCTGGGCAATGAAAAGTGAACTTTTATTTCAATGACAATGAAATAGCACTATACCTGATATGAGAAAGTGCCCTAGCTAGAGGGCATATTTCAAGCAAATTAGTTTTTACTTACCCGTGTCTCCAAGTTTTCACATTAAAAGTAAAGTTAGTATATGCAAAACACACAAATACCTGTTTTCAATTATTATCATTCATACTTCACTTATTTAAAGAAATAAAGATGAAGAACTTTGTGTTAGCAAGTGATCATATTAAATATATTATTAAATCTTGTTTGTAAATGCTGCTGACTGAAAACTTCAGGACAACTCAGACTCAGGAGACTTTAATGGATATCAGTAGAGAGGAAAGAAACAGTCAGAGTAACTTATCTCTCCAACCAGCACAGAGAGAAACATAGGTATTAAAAGTGAACTCTCGATGTTGTACTTTAAAAACATTCTACTGCCTTAGCATGAGAAAGAAAAAAAAACCAAAACAACACAAACCACAGAAATCCTCTACAAAAACCAACCCAAAAGCAGTCTTAAAGCACAATGTAATGACTATCAGTACTCTATTTGCTGGTCTAAGTTCATTGTTTGGAATACTACCTCCATTTACAGAGAAAAAAGGTTTCTTCAGAGGAAAACATCCCTTTTGTGTGGTCATTTCAGTGAATGTCAGAACAGGTTTTGACTACTGAAACATTAGTCTTTCCTCCCATGAAATGTAAAATCATGCAGTGATAGAACAATATAAACTCATCTAACTGCTCAGAGTTGAATTTCAAATCAATGGAATTACTGTGCTCAAATAAAAGAAAGTCCAACTGAAAAACAATGACAATGATAAATGTGGTAACTATTTTTCTGTCCCACTCCATATATTAAATTTGATAAACAATAGAACTGAGAACCGTTCATATCCTCGCCCACCTCCTCCTTTGTCTCTCATGCACAAGTACACACACATCATTTAATATTTTGAAAATGCATAGTAGAATTTTCCACAGAAAGGTTTTTTTCTTTCACAGCTATATTTTGTAATTGAAAGTAGAATGATCTTGAAAAAATACTCAAAATATGATACGTTTCATATAGATTAATAATATATCAGTTTTTGTGTGTTGCTTTTCTAGTTACTGTCCTTCGATTCCTGCTTTGGATGTCATCATCATGGTAATGGCAGTGATAAGGCATTAGTTATTAACCTTTTACTTCTTGACCGTTTATTCACTTTTTATTGCTACTGTCATAATTCTATTTCAACAAAGAGGAATAATGAAACTAGGAGTGTAGTACTCACTGAAAGATAAAATATGTCTTGCAAACATCTTTTGTGTAGTACTCACTGAAAGATAAAATATGTCTTGCAAACATCTTTTCTGTTAGCAGAGCTGTACGCTGCAGTTGTAGCAATACAAAGGAAACCATGACATAGATTAGAGATCTGCCACCTCTGTGTGCTGAGATGTATGCACAGAGAAAACAACTTCTAAATGAACCTTATAGTAAATGTGGTGGTATTTTTCAAAAGTTCAGTTCCTCTGTCAAGAGAATAAATATAGCTTTCAACCCCAGCTTACTGCTCAATGGAGCTTTTCTGTTGGATAATAACTGCATCTGTGTTCTCAATACTAGATCACAGAAAATAGCTCTAGCTCCTCAGAAATATTTTAAGGTAACTGAAGTTATATGTGCTTCTGAATGATCAGTATTGCATTCAGAAATAATTTATTTGTTACAAGACAAATATCTATATCAGGTCATTTAAAATTGGTTTGTAAGAAAATTTGTTTCTATGACCTACATATAGATGTCTTTTTAAAATAAGATGGATGATGGCAAGTACAAACATGCACTTTACGACAAAGAGTACATATAATAAACATTTCATTTTCAATAGACATTCACTAAAAAATTCTCACAATTAGTTGACTATTCCCATTTTGTGTCTTCATAAGCCAAGACAATTACTGTAAGAACTAAGAATCTATAACAAAATAATTGTGTGAGTGCTTGTAGTGAAGATAAAAGTCTATAGTGATAAAAAGCTATAGAATTTTCTGGTTAATAGCAGTGAAAATGTGTCTCTTGTATTCTCATTTCAAATGGTTAAACCTAACACTCTAAGTCAGTAGACTTTTTGGACGATTATTATTTATTTTTTTAAATAAAGACATAACTTTTACTTGAGTGTGAAAACTCTGCCACATTTGTACTTCTCATTTGACCCCTCTATTATGCTCTGCAAGACATGGGGGAAAAAAAAGGGAGTGGAACCATGAAAAAATAAGTCCAAAGACAGTCAATAGCTTGTGATTCACTCCACTTTACTTCCTAGACTGACGTCATAGTTGAGACTAAATGGTATGACTTTTCTGCATCAAGTTAGATACATGGTTAAGAATTAGACTCAGAATGGAGCTACACTGAAGGCAAGTTAGCTATTGAGGTGTCTAAGATGAACATTGAAACCCAAATCTACTCTCATCAATGACTATGTTCAAAGTAATTGACTAAGTATCAGAAGTAGGGACAACTCTTTATTATCTTTCTTGTAGCTTTCTCCCTGTACAATAAAGAACCCAAATATTTTTAGGTAATTCATATTTTCTTCTCTAGACCAGAGGTATGTGATTTTTCAACTTAATGTCTGCTGCACTTATGTAGAAGGGAAAGATTCTGAGCTCCTGCCCTTACTTAGGAATTTCTTCTGTGATGTACATCCATTTGATGAGATACACAAACAGGACTGTATAAGGGAACAAAACCTACAGAGTTAAATATCCTAGGACTTGCACTTCTAGCAATATAAAGGACTTGATCAATTTTACATCATTTGTTTTCTTTGCTGCACAATCTTGTCAGGAGTTGGGTGCTTCACATATTTAAAATATACTTGGTAAGTAGATCAGTCTTCCAGGAAATAGAATTAATCTCTAGTGCTTTTCATGGAATTTATTAAAGTGAGAAGGATGATTCTCAATGTCTGATTCTAAAACTTGCTTTAGAACTGAGACAATTATTTAAAAGGAGGATTATAACACCAGCACCATATTGCTAAAATAGGCTGTCATTCCATGTGGAGTCTGTCAAGGTAGTGAAATGCTGAGGAGCAGCTCAGTCCCCACAGTGGAGTTAAACAAAAGTGCGCCTCATTCCCTCACCTTTAGTAGGCTAACGTGCAGGTTGCCAAGCTTTTAAGATAGCAAGTTTAAATATAGGCAACTCAAATCCACCTACATTTATTTTTGGTATTAAAGTCCTCTGTAGGATTGAACTCTAGGTTTTTGGTGGAACTGAGATTACATTCATTGCAAGCCTTTTAATCTTAATTAAGGTTTGTGCCTGACAAGAGACTATCTGCCTACATTCAAAATAAAGCTAGAAAAAAAGTAGTTGCCAAAATGGGGAAAAAAAAGGAGAAAAAAGAAGAAAAAAAGGCAAACAATGTGAAGCTTTTAGTCAGAGAAAAAACTGGAGGCTGATTTAAGATGTTAAAGAGAGTGAGAGCAACAAGCCAAAAACAAGCCTATCAAATAAATTTTGTGACTGTCTGTTCTGAGAAATTGTTATCTTCAGATGCATTTTATTTTTGAGCATTCTGACAATAAAATTACGTGAGGAAGTGCTTCCCTCCCAAGACCTATTTGTCAAATTATTATTGTCCACACAACCATCTCACGTCCATCAGATTATTGCCCACTTGTTTAATTTCTGTAAGCAGTTAATAAACAGGAAGTTTGCATAAAATTGTATAAAATGATTGGAAATGGCTATTAAAAGTGCTTATATAAGTAAGCTATTTTTAGGCATCATCTGTGGCACTATTTTGTTTAATCATAAATAGGAAGCTCTAAAATATAATGATAACATTACTTTTGTTGAATTTTTGGAGAAAAATAGTAAAGACAGTGATAGCAGAGAAAATATATTTCTGAAATATATTTAAATTTCAGTATAATTATATTCAAAATTTGAATGCAAAAAAATAAAAATTATCACAAAATACTTAGGATTTATGAAATTTGATTGCTGAACAGAATATCTTTTTCATTTCTGGGATAAACCCTCTTTTTTTTTTAATTTAAAGTCATAGTCAACAACAAAATGTTTAATTCTATATATAAATTTAAATTTTAATGATATTTTTAAATTTTGATTATAGTCTCCATGTTCCAATTAGATAATTTCACTTAAATTGACCCATTACATTTTGTGATACACTTTTAGTATACAACCTTACTGTCTCGCCTTTTGTCCCATTCACAAAATATTAAATGAACTAGAAAATAATAGCTTTTAAGAAGAGAAGAAAGAAAAAGTTCAATTCAGTAAGATCAGAGGTGCACTTACAGGAGGCAGGAGAAGAAATAAGATATACTCCAAAAATGGTTTAAAATACTGAAATCATGCTGCCATTTAGTGCACAGATTAAAAACTAACCCAAATGTAGTCCTTTAATAATGGGATTGGGCAGTATTGCTGGTTAGTGACTCAAAAATTGTTTCTTCACTTTCTGCGTGTACAGGAGAAAATGAAAGGCTCCAAATCTCAGCAGTTTCAGTCTTAAACGAGTTAAACCTAACTAATTTGACAGCTGAAACTTTTGTAATATATTAAGTATACATAGTCATGATATGTTAAGGAAACCTTGAGGAGTGGAACCAGAAACCTGGACACAGAAGAAGGAAAGTGAGAAAACATATGCTCCTGAATAAGAAATGAGGTAACACAGTTGTCACTTAATACATTTTCAGGACTTTTTCTAAAGTAAAAATGAGAATTAGCGTTTCGTGCCTTGTACTGTGTGCATACCTACTGTGTATGTAAATGGACAAATGGTTTAAACACCACTGACAACTTTTGACATGATGCAGAAGACCACTAACTAAAAATCTCCAGTTCATTCCAAAGAATATTCCAGAATATCCATAAAGAACCAGCATGAAACTTTCCAGAAAGAACATAAGTGTTTGAATTCATGAAACTATTTTATACTCCAGCAGTTTTAACTCCAATGTTGAAGCAAACACAGTGACCTTGAAAGCCAATTTCTGAAAGTAAGGATTTGATATTGAAAATAATAACAAAAAATCCTTAAACTTTACAGACTTAATTATTTCTTAGTCTAATCACATCCAACATGAAGCACACATGATTTCCTTTAATCAGCATCTATGTTATACAATGTGTGGGAAGGCTTCTTTCCTCCATTTCCTGGCCTACATTCTAAAGGGCAGTAGAAGTTTAGTCTTATAGATCTTAGGAGATCTAAAACAGGTTTAGAGATGTTGCCCACATAATTAATTTGCTCTGAGAAGATCTAGCTTCTCTGAGAGCTCAGCAGATTTCCTGAAAATCCTTTCTCAGGGTGAAGTTTATAGAGGCTCCTACAGTATGTGTACCCAGCATACCAATCACAGCAACCCAAAAATTACATGTGTGTAAGGTGGCACTGGTTCAGGTGGGCAGATGTGTACTGGTATGCTGGCGTGGCACTTTTTAGTGTTGTAGTGACTGGCTTTTCATCATTTGACTGCCTAGGCCGCAGAGAATTATATAATTTTTTTTGCATGTCATATCATTATTTTTCCCCTCCATTTTCTACTACTGTACGAATGTAGCAACAGCAAAAACTAATTATATTTAATTTGATTGGTTAAAAAATCAAAATTAAGAAATTAATGCATAAATCTGAAAACTTTCTAAATAATAATTTATGTCTGGGATATCTTAGAATGGAACTTTCCGAGCCCCCTGTAAGTTTTAAGTAAAAAAGGCCATAACTAAACAGATTTTAATTTCTCCATTGTGGATTAAACCCAAGTCACAAAATGTCACCAAGGACTACAAATATGCTCACTCACACCATTTGATACTAGCAGTACTGAAGTAATTTTATCATGTTTCCCACTTAGGAAAACAGCTGACACTCAGCTTGGCTGAGTGAATTGGTGTATTCCTGGCTTTACTTCCAATGAACTTTCCATTATATGACAGCTGATTTATCACAGATGAATCTCAGACATATACCTGAAACACACCTCAAATTTAAATTATTGTTATATTTGCCAATTTTTCCTCAGATTTGGAATAAGTTTCTGGGGTTTTTTTTAAATGTCAGGGTATTCATGATATTATACAATTTGTAGCATTCTATATTTGATTAACTTTTAAATTTAATTTTTTTCACTGTTATTAGAAGCAGCTGAAACTGCCTCTTTCTGTTTTTATTTGCACTTTTCCCAGTTTTGGTATTGCATTTTTACCAATTCTTTGAACAGTTGCTTCAGCTGTAGCTTTTGTCTAAAGGTATGAGCTGAAGATAATTGCCATTATTTATATAGTTATTTTGTTGCAATGTCTCAATCTTGCAGAAATTTGCACACATTGCCTGTTATACATAGAACTGTTTCATCCAAGCTAGAAGACAGACAACTTTGCCTATATAAGGATGTTTTAATATTCTGCCCAATGGGGATATCTTGAGATTCAGTCTGGTTTCCAAGATTCTTCTTAGGTACATATCAGTCCAGCTTCTTTTTAAATAATGTAATAGGGGGTGGTGGGTGGAGGTATTTCTACAGAATATGGACTTTTGCTGGGTTTTTCTTACACTGGCTTTGTCATTGTGTTATTTCAGAAAGAAGTAGCCAAATATTGGAGTTTGTGGTGCCAAAGGTTTATCTATGGTAAGCTCTCAGAGGAGATTAAACCTTTTGATATTAATTATCCAAGCTTTACCACAGAACATGATAAATCTCTATGAAAAGGAAAAATGGGCTTCTTTAATTCCTTTGGAAACATGTAAACAAATGAGAGAATTCAAAGTAAAATTCCTCAGACACTATTGAATCCCTGCTGATAGGAAGTAAAGTATATCAAAAGCTAATGCAATCCTCTTTCATTACTCCTCTGGGAAGAAATGGAATTTTCAGAAGCTTAGTTTGAGTCAAAAGTCCAGTTCAATGGTTCATGACCCTTTTAACAAATCTGGACTGAGTTTTGGTTTTATATTGGTAGAGTTAAATACTTCATTTTTTGAGTGTGTCGTTTATTCCTCATGACCTGCCTATTTTGATCATTTTGCAACCTACTTTCATTTTGGTTTCTACTCCTGAGGAGTATTTAGAATCTTTTTTGTATGAAATTCTTTACATAGCCCTTTCTACTTTTTGCATTTCTACTTATTGAACCTGTTACACAGTTCAAAGCTGAGATATTCCAGAAAATGTCTGCTCAATGTTCATGTAGACAACTACTCAGCAGCAAAGACAAAATATCCCAAAACTTAGTATTCAGTGGAGTTCAGACTTACTGCATTCAGCATTTGCCATTGCAAAATGTCCAGCTCAGAATCCTGCGTATTCAAGACTACAAATCTTAAATAAACCCTTACTTAAATTTTTTTATTTATACTCCTTGATATAAATCCGCAACAAGCTGTGGATAGCTATTTGTACCAATGAAGTGTATTTTGTGCTGCTGAGCAATCAGCTCTATTTTGTCCATGCAGATTTTAACACCTGTTTGTCTCAGTCTCCAAAGGTGAGTCTTTTAGAAACTGCCAAGTTTTGCAGCCCAACAGAGGCAAGGCTGTTGCAACTTGATAACCTTGTGTCCAGTCAGCAGTGAGGCTGAGCCTGTATTTTAAATATGTAAAAATATTTAAATATGTAAAATGTAAAATATCTCCCTCCGTATGTATGTATTTGCATGGTTCAATACATACAGATCAATACATATATGAACCACACCATACTAACACAAATACAACAAACACAAATGGCCTGATTCTCTTCCCCTCCTGGTTGATCAAGGAAAAAACACCAGTGGAAATTATACACATATATAAACAGTAGTTGGCTTTGGATCCTAGGCTAGTGAATGGCCAGCACACCAACACCTGAACCCCTAATGTTCACTGCCCCACTCCAGTTTTGATACCCAGACATAAACACAAAACCCTGGTCACATGGATGCAGACACACATGACCCCCTAATTTCCTTCTGTAACAAACCTTAGACAGTCTATCTAGGAGCTGGCCCATGGGTCCCCACATTTCCCCATTTGTCTCATCTACAAACATGCACTCTGCATGAAAGGAACTCACAAGTAGGTGGTTTAGATCTGTGCCCTTGCTCATAACCCTCCCTGAGATCCCCTAATCTCAGTAGCTGGATCAGACCAACTGTCTCTCCAGTAGTCTCAGTCTCAACACCTCTGGACTGTCCTCTATTTGCGCAAACTTATGGCACCTCTGACACCTGATTCCCATCCCTTTTATTGCAGACATTATCTAGTCCAACCTGAGGTTCCCTAGGAAATTGCAGGCACGTTCATGCACACCTGTGTACAGTGTGCACATGTTCCTGTCTTCTGTCCTTCTGGCACCACAGACACAAAACCCTCTGGCCAGTCCAGCTGCTGCACTCAGACATCCACATGTGCATGTGCATGCCCAATAGAGTCGTCACTCAGGAATGCAGATAAAAAGGCAATTTATTTGGAACAGAGAATTGACCTCACTGACGAGGAACAGGCCATGGCTAGGCAAGCATAGATCCTCTGCTTACACAAAACCAGCCCATTTTATCTTCTTATCCTTCTATTTTCCTACTTTTCTAACCAGGTTGATCCTTCCCTTGCCCCACCTTTGGCTCCTCCCCTAAACATCCATTATCTTGTTCAGTCCCAGAACACTCTTTCTTGGCACAGTGGCTCCCAGATCAGTGAGCTGCCCCTGTGGACTCAAAGCACGGGGACTCACCGAGCCCATAGGGCTCACAATGCTTTCCTGGGATAGCCCCAGGGGGCAAGGGAGCAGGGGCTCGTGTCTCTGACTCAGGGTCATGCCTTTTTCCTGGTTTTAGGAATGAAAACCAGACACAGTTGGAGGTTAGAGGGTCAAGGGTCGTTTACCTTGGTATTTTAATAGGATTCCATTCTATGCATCACTTTGCCGAGGTGGAATGCATTGCGATGCCCACCATGCATGCACACACATCCCCACCATTGATCAGTATATATTTTATAGATCTTATACATTAACATATCAAACAAAGTGGCCCAATGAGCAGGCTTGGATGAGCTAACTTCTAGTTTAGAGAACATATTCTACCAAGAGAACCTTGGCTCTTCAAGATAGTAGAATGTTTGGTCTGTTAGCTCTACAGGACCTTGGAACTATGCTAAGCTATCAGACTTAAAGGATTACAAGCATGTATGCTAATACTTCTGGAGACATAAAACTGAGTAAAAGGTATAGAAAATAATAAAACAAAAAATCCTTTTGACATCAGGGGTAAGAGGTTTCTCTGGGCAAAATTAGCCTTTGATCACATAAGCTAACAGAATCCACTGGGGAGAATTCTTTGTGATTTCCTTAGATCAAAAATAGTATGTATTAGTTAAATTGTATGATCATTTCCTCTTTGTAGAGAAATCAATGAGGACACTGAAGATAAGGTAAAGCTCCTTTCATGATGGTGACTTCTATAGTGTCATTACCTTTATTAGTAGTAAACCAAAGAATTTTTAGAAGAATGACGACAACAGCATAGGTTGAGCTTTGGCTGAGAAACTCAACCAAAATTACTAAATTTTTATGGACAATTTTTGAAAATTGATCTAAGTTTTATAACAATATGTTTGAACACTACTGCCAAAATGTCAGTTGATAAAGGACTATAGGTCTTCATTAAACAGATTATACACAAACAAAAGCAGAGTTCTATGATGCACTCAAATGTTATACTTTTATACAGATTCTTAGTCCATAAGGATAATTGGAATTAATTGAATGAAATTTGCTTCACTGACAACTACATGTCTTACTGGACAGAAAGGAAACCACTGTGAAATATCTTTATTTTATTGCAATTTTGATAGGTGGAGTAAAATAAAACCTTCAAAGATATATTTTATCAAGTCAGTTAATAAAACTTACTCAAAAATGAGTAACAATAGATTTCTCTCAAATTGCAAAACATAACAGGATATGGTCCCCCAGAATTATTCAGTTCAGTGAAGATTCTGTGGAAAAAAAATTTAAAAATATGAAAAGTAGATTAAATTAATGTGCAGTTATATTGTTCAGAAAAACAGCTTATACTATGGTAGGCAAAAGGATTAAATATCATTTAAAGTTAAAAAAAATCTTTTCCTGGGACATATTAAGACAAGTCACATGTAAGAATCTGAGAATAAATGTTCAATGCCTTTGGCATCAATGGGTTTGGCCCCTTAGTTAAAGACAGATAATTGGTTATAATGTCAAGTAGACACATAAAAGTGGTAAAAGTTCTGAAAATAAGTTTTCTGCAAAACCAAAATGATGAAGTTGTTTAGGTTTGAGAAGAGAATAAGAGAATATTTGAAGACTGTTAGCACTCCAAATGCAAACAGTTTATTTAAGAGTGTCTTTCTGCTCAGTGTTTACTCAGAGGAGTACAAGAATCAAGTTGCAGAAAGGGAAATTTAAATCACATATTAGAGGAACAAAAACCCACAACAACACAAGGAAAAACAAAAACCTGAAATAAGTGAGTTGGTAGAATTCCAGTTACTGAAGGTTTTCTGGAAATAGCAAAACAAATGTTTCATAAATAATCCAGGTGTCATCCTAGAGAAAGGTAATAGACACTAGTCTATGGACAAGCTCTTCCAACCGCATGCATATAAGATTTCTGATTGACAGTGTCTCTCTAGTCACACCATTTTTAATTCCAAGTGCAGTGTATTTGCAATTTGATTAAATAGATATGTGCTCATTCAATAAATACATTAAACATCACAAGCAAAAATAAGTCATAAACTGATGTTAAATTCATATTTAATGATAAAGGCAGTTTTGCATGTTATCCTTCAACTTTTGCTTCTAGTACAGGTGATTTAATTGTGAGCTGTAAAAACTCCCTCTTAAGTCCCTTAAATTAAAAAATGAAAGGCTTGAAATTAACTGGTTTAGGCATTTTAGGGGTTGGTACCAAGTAGTGGCTTTGCTTCCTCAAGAACCATTTTTCAAGAATGAAATCATTACCTTTACAGTTTTCTCTGGTGTCTCTGGTGATTTACCTATCACTTTCCTGGGGCACCAGAAAAACCATGAACAGGTGTCCAAAAGTTACACTAAGGTAAATATTATGTGCAGCTTTTTAGTAGACCTGAGCAAATACATCTCGAAACAGTATATTCCTTGATTTTCTGAGAGCAGTTCACACACATTTCACATATATTCTTTATTCAAGGGCATTTGAGAAGTTCAAGTTTTGAGCTTAGATTTGGTATTAGTTATTTGAAAACAAAATATTAAAAAAATATTTATATATATCTGTATATATGGTTAGAAATTCACACAAACTTCATTAGTTTAATATAGTTAATTGTATAATTCCTAGCTTGCAAATGAATGACAACAGTACAAATCAATTTGCTAAATATTAATACGCTTAACTTCAGTTCTAGTTATTAGGAAGTATTTGGCGCTAATGATGGCAAGAAAGAGTTTGAAAACAAAATTTTATTGGTCATGACAGGATATAAGGTATTCAAAACTGGTGTTGGAATATACATACTTCTCTGCTAAGCATTTTTATTCCATTTTGTTTCACTGCTGATCAGTTAGTAAACTATTATGTACCTGTGGTTTGAACTTGTTCCGCATCCTTTTGTCTTTTACCAGCACAGCAATGACAGTTATAGTGAACAAAATGAAAACAAAAAACCCAACCAAACAAACATTTTGAAGACCAAAAATGCTATTTTTGCTTATTTGTATCTTTTTCAGTTTTACCTCTTTTTGTATCTCAAGAAGTAGACATGCTGAGTCAAAGAAAGCACCTTGCCACAGTACATAAATAATTCCTGTCCCTAAGGATGGACAGAGAACTGGAAATTATTCATTTCTGGTCTCCAATATCCACTCTCACAGCAGTGTCTACGACTCCTATGGTTCTCATTCCTGCTAAGGGACTTTATATGGATGGTTCTCTCTAGCACAATATTTTAGCATAGAAAGACTTCTGATGCTATGGGATTCTAGCATCACTGCTGTAAACTGCAGAAGTGCTGTTGTTCTGCACCATAGCACAGGGAATTGAAACACAAAGAAGCTGTTTCGCCTCAGATCCCAAGGCCACATCAGTGCCTGATCTGGTAGCTGGGGTTTAAGAGGAGATGCTAAGGGTGCAAAGGATTGCAAAGCTCAGGGTAGCAAAGGTATGTGCCTCAGGCTACTTGTGTTCCCAGTTTAACAGAACTCAGTCACAACCCAGAATACTTAGGCCTGCATTTCTTTCCCTGGAATTAGCTCACAAAGTCCAAACTGGAGTGAAAATATAAATCACCTTGCCAACAAATGGGGAACTTTTGCTGATTAACAGCCTGAGAAACCTTGACAATATGGAGACAGATCTTATGGTACAGCCGGTATCTAAACCTGAACAATCAGCCTGTGCCATAACCACCAAACCCATTTCATGGGATAAAAATTTTTTTGAAGAAAATCTTTTCAGACTGGGAAAAATCATTGATCCCTAGTAAAGTATTCAAGACAAGCAGTGACATGTCTGAAATAAACTCTTCTTGAATTTGAATTTCAGTCCTCAGTATGGGTAAAATTCTTGTCTGTCTTTGTTCAACAGTAGTGTATTCTTGAGGTAAATGGAGGAAAAATCCCTCACTTGTCACTATACTTTGTCATATGTCCCTCCAAGAACAGTTTTTTCATTTACTTGCCTATGATAGAAACAAGCACTTGTACACGCATCAGGCTTAATAAAGAAATGACATTATCCCATGTTTCTCAATGATTTCTGTTCTTGAATTAACAAGGTCTTTTTCTGAAGAATGAAAAACATTATAGGGAATATATGGTAATATTTTATAGGAGAGTTAAAAGAAAATATAACTGGCATATAAGGATGGTGACAATTTTTAATGGTGTTAGGCAGATATATGAAGCAATTTTTTCATATAATTTTAAACCTAACTTTTCCTATAAGCTGATAAGACAGCTAGTCTGTATTGACACACTTTGACTAGAACGTGTTTCTCTCTTTTTTTAAGTGTTAAACTATGATAGGTGCATTTGTTCAGTAAAGAAGTTTTGATGTGAAATACTGCAAAACCTGCAGGCATATGAGTTTTATTTTGATGATATTTGGAGACTCTATAGTTCTTCATGAACTATTAAACCTATTAATAAGTGGGGAAAAAATTCTGTGGGAAAATGTATTCCTCCTTAAATATTTTGAAAAGGAAAGTAATGGTTATTTTACAGGATTATTGACGTTGCAATGGGTACCATTCATGGATTAAAACCTCATTGTGAAGGCTACTGTAGAGCCTATTCCAAAGCCATTCACTGAACTGTTGATTTTAGTGAGTCAGGTTTCTAAAAATCTTTTCTGTTTTTTCAAAGACCCTTGCCACTCAAAAATCTATTGTATAGAAATATAAGTGGAACATTCAGCATTTATTCCTAGCTTGTTTTATACTTCTTGGAGGACTGATAATGATCAGCAGGGCATCATGAAAGTTATAAATTTTCACCCAATGTCCTGTTTTTAAATTGATAGAATATTTTCAATGTAGAGTATGAAGCTATAAAAAATAAGGTATGCTAACTTAAGTTTCCATTAATTCCAAAGAATCTTTTCAGAATGAGTTATAATATTGAACTGTACTGCATCACATGACAGAAACTGAGCTGAGAGAGAGTAGCTTAGAGGATAGGAGGGGGTCATTTTGTTTGATTTTGTTTATGTTTGGTTTTTGAAGGGCTACAAGGTAGAAACATCCTGGGATTCAATGCAAAAAAAATAAAAAGAACTAGTAGACAAAAATGAAACCCAAATTGTCTCATGAAATTAAAAAGATCTTGATTATATTATTCCATCTGTGTTGATTTCACTGTGAAGTCTACATGTATTTCTGTAAAGGCACTTGCCAGGGAGATAATCAAGTTAGGCTGCTCTATCATAAGAAAGCTACAATATATTCCAACTCATACTTCCTTCAAACATGATACACACATTCTTCACTGGAGTCATGCTGCTGATTATACCCTGAAACTACTTTTAAATTAAGGTTTATTGGATCAAGGCTGTGGGCTTTCTGTCGTTGCTGTTTCTGTTTTTGGTTTACTGAGGTTTTTTTTTTTTGGTCCAGTGGAAGTTCACAAGACTTTGGGGGTGTGTCATTGCTTTGGGAAATGGGGTTGTTGAAAACATATCTCTTCCTGATAAGGATCTGCATTATTGTCATACAGGGGGTTTTTGCACATTTTTATGGTATTTGCTACATTCTCAACTGGGGACAAAATTTTTGTTGATCTGAATACTGAAATATAATATACATCAGACTTTAAGAACCTGATATTCAAATGCATTGAGTTCCACCAAAATATATTTATTTTAATTATAGAGTGAGCAATCTTCTCAGGTTCACACAGATTAAGAGTCTACTAAATTCTAGCAATTTAAACTGGTACTCTGAATAAGTAAGATTTTCTTGAAATATGGATTAAAAAACCAGCAAAATACTACAGTTTTTCCCATCAGCTAAGCATTGCAGTTATCATGATGGTAGTGTCTTGCATTCTAGTAAAAGTAAAAAAGAATTTATATGACATATTAAATCCAAAGATTAGGAGTCTAAAAACATTACTTGCTTGGGGAAAATAAAATTTTAAAAAAAAGCTTTGTCATATCATTTCAAAGTTAGGACTGACTTGCCACAAACTAAACTGAACGTTTGATTTAAATGGAACAAGTCAGTTGTCTCAAATATAAAATAGACCTTGTCATTTAACATGAAATGCACTTTACAGAACCAACTGAGCTCCCTTATACTTACTGATGATTAAAATACCCAGAATGAGATAGTCTGAATACAAAACTGGTGAGGATTTACAAGTGTGGGATGATAAATATTTTCCAAGTATCTCAGATTTTCTGATCTCTGAAAATTCTCTAGAGCTGTCTTTTAGTATTTATACTTAAGTCAGTATCTCATTTACAGTTCTAAAAAGAATGTCTACATTTGACAGTTCATTACTTTTTTTGTCATAAACATGGGTTTAGAAGCAGAACTTCTAGCATAAACAGTCTGCCACAGAAATAAAAATGTTGGTTAGAGACAGGAAAGGTACCCTTTGAAAATAAGCAGAAGAGAGATTTGAAGTGGGAAAACACCTTCCTTTTTATGTCTAATGGAAAAATGCACATAAATTTTGCATTAGTTTATTTTATAAGTGTTATACCAGTAATTTTAGCAGCTGGAATGAATCTGGGAATAAACTTTTATAAAAGTTGCTTTTTTTTTTTTTTTTTAAGTCGTTGAAAATCCAAGACATCCACAGAACTTTATTTAAAATTAGATCTTACACTGTACTGAATTCTACACACCAGACCTCTGGGAAACTGATTCAAAGTCCAAGAATCATGGAATATCCTGAGTTGAAAAGGACCCACGAGGATCATCTGAGTCCAAATCCCGGTCCTGCACAGGACACCTCAGGGTCACGCCATGTACCCGTCAGCATTGCCCAAACCCTTCTTGAATTCTGTCAGGCTTGGTGCTGTGATCACTTCCCTGGGGAGCCCGTTCCAATACACAGCCTCCCTCTGGGTGAAGAACCTTTTTCTAATATCCAGCTTATCCTCCCCTGACACAATTTCAGGCCGTTCTCTTGGGTCCTGTCATTGAAGAGCCTTCACCACCACATAGTCCAGCCACGCTGCTTCAGTCACAGAAGGCAAGGCAACAAAGGGGAGAAAAAAAGAAAGACTCCTGCTGTAAAAGAAAATCAGGTTCAAGGCCATCTAAGGATTCTGACACTGCACAAGTCCATGAGACCTAATGAGATGCTTCCATGGGTCCTGAGGGAACTGGTGTAAAAAGTGGCTATGCCACAATCAATCATTTTTTAGAAATTATGGCAGTTCAATGAAGTTCCCACTGATTAGAAAAGGGGAAGCATAACTCAGGAAGGACATCAATCTTTTGGAGCAAGTCCAGAGGAGGGACAGAAGATGATCAGAAGGCTGAAGCACCTCTCCGATGAGGACAAGCTAAGAGTCGGGTTGTTCAGCCCGAAGAAAGGGAGACTCTGGGGAGACCTTGTAGCACATTCCAGTGCCTAAAGGGGGCCTGCAGAAGAGCTGGAGAGGGACTTTTGACAAGGGCGTTGAGTGATAGAACAAAGGGGAATGGCTTCAAACTGAGAGATGATAGGTTTAGATTAAATGTTAGGAAGAACTTCTTTACTGTGATGGGGAACAGGAAGAGGTTGCCCAAAAATGTTGTGTTTGCTTCATCCCTCCATTGTTCACAGCCAGGTTGGATGGGGCTCTGAGCAACCTGATTTAGTGGTGTATCCTTGCCCATGGCAGGGGAGTTGGAACTAGATGAGCTTTAAAGTCCCTTCCCACCCAAACCATTCTGTGATTTCATACAAGGATGCAAGGTATGTTTCTTTCTCTTTAAAAAGTAAAATGACTGATAAAACTTTTTAAACTTAAAAATTGTGTCAACAATTCTTTTCATAAATATTTTGTGCAGGAAATATGAATTTGGGGTTTTTTTTGTTATCTACAAAATAGCTTTGAATATTAACAGATTTGCTAGGGCTGGAATGATGAAGGCCTATGGAGTTCATAGTCACAGAAGCAATTTGAAAACTATGCCATGATATGAAGGCAAAGAAATATTGTTTTTTACTGTTTGGTCTTAGAGTTTATACTAAATGGTCAAATACATGAGAAAATTTGATAGCATGTTTTCATAAAATAAGCACTTGTTGAAAAAATGTTTTGAGTAAAATCAGCAAGATAGCAAAAAAATGGAATATGGTCATAAAGGAATTTTGTTAATGTTTGTACATCTGTATCTGTGGAAAAAATATATCAAAAGTTAGGAAGAAAAAAAATAGTGGTTCTTTGAGTAATTTTCAGCACCAGAAATGTTCTATTTTCCCTCTGTCACCGATGTTGACATTTGCTTTTGACTAAAAATTTTCTTTCTCTTTCCACTTTAACTTTATTCTTCAGCAAAATCAAAACACTATGTTTATGACATACTAGTCTACTGCTTGGAAATAAGTGAACTGTCAAAATGCCAACATGATGAATTCATTGCAGGATCACAGAGAAAGATCATGTGGGTGTGTGAGGAAGAACAAAACCCTGATAATTAACAGAGCGGATAGAGAAAGCATTAAAACTTTTGAAAAGTTAATGGCTCTAATTTCAAGGAATGTAAATGTAAAGCATTCCCCACAGCATGAAGGCAAGTCTGCTTTGAAAAACATTTCTGATGCTTCACTCATCAAGGCATTTGGAGTTCATCCAGAAGCAGAATCACTGCTCTGGGCTGTTGTACTGCTGCTTTTACTTTTGTTCATTGGCACTTGACACTTGCTGTTCTGAGTCTTTAGTCTACATTGCCAGAAGAAATGTTTTCCAACTGCTCTGTGATTGAATATGCTCCGGAGGACTGGAAGTTGCTTATGGAGTTAAGTATAGCCTGTATTTCCAATTTCCATAGGGCTAAAACAAACTTCAGATTTGAGAAATCAAGATATCTTGATAGACTTGAGGCAGAGTGGCTGGAAAGATGCCCAGCAGAAAAGGACCTGGGAATGCTGGTCAACCACTGGCTGAACATGAGCCAGCATGTTCTCAGGTGGCCAAGGAGGCCAGTGCCTGACTTATGAGAAGTGCCTGAGGGAGCTGGGGTTGTGCAGCCTGGAGAAAAGGAAGGTGAGGTGAAACCTTTGCACTCTGTACAGCTAACTGAAAGGAGGTTGTAGTCAGGTGCGGATTGCTGTCTCCTCCCAAGTAACAAGTGATAGGACAAGAGGAAACAGCCTATGAGGAGGATTTGATTGGATATTAGGAAAAATTTCTTCCTTGAAAGGATTGTCAGGCATTGGAAGAGTCTGCCCAGGGAAGTGGTAGAGTCACAACCCCTGACAATATTTAAAAGACATGTAGACGTAGTTTAGTGGTGAACTTGGCAGGACTACATTTGCAGATGGACTTGATCATAAAGGTATTTTTCAACCTAAATGATTCTATAATTTTATGAATCTATAAGATATATTGTATATATAAAAATATGTAATGTGTTATATGTAACATATTATATAATATATTTAAACATTCCTTTTAATTCCTCTTCACAAGTCACCACCAAGCATAGGCCTTCTCCCTAAACTGTTTGCACCCATCCTATGAACATGATATTAACACAGCCTGTAGGAACTAAAGAAGAACAAAGATGTACAGTGAGAATGCACTTATTTCCTTTACCTGTCTGATCTGGAAAATTGAAACTGCTAAATATTACGGGGGGATTTATTTTCCTGTCAATAGAAGGAAAGTATTTTCATCTCACCTGTTCACCTGATGAACTTAAAACTTTCCAAAATCTTTACTTTTCATTCTCCTTACAATTCATCTAAGATTAACTCCCAGCCTAGCAAATATTCATGAATAAATCTGATTTCATGCATAAGAAAAATGATTACATGTTCATATATTTTTGCAGATTCAGGATTCACTTGACATTGAACAAGACAATAAAAAATGAAAATCAGTACTGCATGAGCAGTAAAAAAAAAGGACAACTAGAAGGACGCTGAAAACAGGTGACATGAAATAAAAAGGAGGGCCTAACATTTTTTCTGTTTTCCTTGTACATAAATCTCATCTTCTTACGCTGTTTGTATTAAACATATTTCAACAAGCTTAAGGTGGGAAAAGTAGCTTGTTCAGGTTACATAAGTTATTTCTGAACTGAATATTTTACTCTGCTGATCCTTTCTAAAATTATCCCTCAAAATTTTAACAGGAGTATAAGGAGACTTGGACTATTTCTAAGAATCAGGGGAAATTAAAATTATGCACTGCTTTGTGGTTTTTTTTTTTATTTCTTATTTTTCTTAGTTATTATCAAGTACAGAGGCTGCCTAGAAGTGGCTTGTTTCTGTGAGTTAGACACAGCCTCTACAATTACAGACAGCTTCTGTGATTGCACAGCTTGTGAAGATGAATGAACTCCCAGGAGCTGTGTAGCTGCACAGACAGATTTGACCCAGAAATCACCTCCTTTACAAGTGTTTTATAAAATATAAGGAATATTCTTTAACACTTGGAGACACTGAGACTAAGGATGATGCATAAATACAGAGGATTATTATACTGAGTAGTTTGGTAAACTAACAAAATACCTTACTTCAAAAGGTCTAAGAGAGAGATTTTGAATTTTGTCTAGGGGTGAAAATTAAAGGTTGTTTGTATTCAGGGAATATCACTTTAAAACAAAGAGATGTGTGACTATGCAGCCATTAGTTGTGATCTTTGCTTTTGTTAAATACTGACTAGAATGCAATGAGGAGATTTTATCCAAAGGAACTGCATGGTGGTTGCTAGTTACACAATTAAAGCAATTGTCTGAAATTTTTCTGCATTAGTAAAGTTCTAAAAATCATAAAACAGCAGGAATCAGAGAGACATACAGCTTAATTTTCTCGTACTGCTGCTTCCAATAAAAAAACATGTTCATTGTTAGGATAAGTTGACTTGTGCTTTTAAGATTTTCATTGTTAATGACTCCATGGTTCAGGGTCAAAATATACATGAATTTTAAAACAACTCAACTGAAAACTCATGTACATTTTATGCAAAGGATAGTGGTCCTGCTACTACTCCACTGCTTTGTGGTCTTTTATACTGTGATAAGGGACCTTGAAATGGGCAGACATGTTCGGCAGTGATTACTAGTGATTTTAATTCTGTGTAAATTATTATATATGGTGCACAATGATGAAGAACTATGTGGCAGCTGCTACCATTGCATGTCCATGAAAAAATATCTACCCTGTAACTCCAAACAGCAATTGACAAGCAAAGCCAAGGTTTCAGCAATGCAGTAGTTCAGACATTCATCTGAAAGTATAAATACATCTTATGGATTATGTTAAGAAAATCACCTGTGTGATATAGTGAGGAGGAAACTGTTCTCATCTAACAGAGAAAAGCTGTTTTTAGTGTGACACTATCCCTTCCTCTCACATTCATTATATGGATAGCTTAGGAATTAGGCACGCAAAGCTCTAAGGGCAGCATTTATAAGACCAGGATCAAATCTCTCTGAGGCGCTCAGTGAGCAATGAATTTTAAGTGATGTGTAGTTTTCATAGTAGGCTTTATACATGGAGGGATAATAACATGAGAGGATTTCCTGCTTTTCTTTCCTATTTGTTTGCATGCCAGATTTACTTCTGTGTTAGTCCACAAAGCACAAGTGGAAAAACAGAAAGTTGCTTAGCCTGAAGAGATGTCCTTCCTATGTGACTGGAAACCTGAAAAATACCCTCTAAAAGATGTATATAGAGTTCCAATTTCATCTGAATACAGGATTCTTCATTTGCAGTACATTAAACTCCTTATTTAAAACTTGTGTTTTCAATGACCATGGTAGATTACAAAATAGTTTATTCATATGCAACTATGATCTGAAGCACTGGGAAGAATGAAAAGTAGTAAAAGTGTTCCATGTCTCTTAACAGATATGACCATGAATACGGGGATCAGAAAGAAAAAGTTTAAACTTTACTTAGTTTTCTAATGAGGTATTCTCTTTGAAAATGAGCTGATACACAGTAAAGCAATCTATTCCTCTTGTGGCAGTCTTGCTTCCTTAAATTATGTAGCTTTCATATAGGGCTACGTTCTGTCTGTACAACACATAACCTTGATCAGAAGTAGAATAAGATTTCTTCATTATAACCTTCTTCATTCTTTTTGTGTCTTTCACCAAGCTAAAGTTGCTTTCATAACCTTGTTTTTTTTTTTTTTAAAGAGAGTGGTAAGACCTCATTTGGTTCCACGAATACTGGTCTTCCGTTGCCCTTTCTCTTCTCTGCAGCAATTTTATATATAGCATTACGAACCAGCAGAATTTGGCACATGTATTTTCTTGTTTTTCAGGTTGATTAAAACCATTTTCAAGATTACAGTTAGTTGCACACCTGTATACTTTCAAAACATATTCACATTCATAACTTCTATTGGCCTTTTTCCATGCAAAAAATCCCTACAAGTGCAGGATAGTAGCTATAAGAGAATATCAGATCGAGAGCAACATTAAGGGCCTATTTTAGATGTTGTTCCTGTAGTTATTGTGATAAAATCTGCTTCCAGATTAAATGAACAAAGATATTTCCTAATAGACAAATAAATAACTACCTAGAGTCTCTGCCAAGGTTAGTCATTCCTGAACACCATTATGTGAAACAGGATACTACAGGTTGCCTTACATAAATTTAGAAAGATAAAAATCGTTCCTTGAAACAGTCAATGAATTTCTGTCATGTAATATCTGGCAAAAGTTATAGATTTATTTTAAAGAGTGTTTGGAGTGAAAATTATAAATATACAGGAGTCTGAAGCCAACTTAGTACCTAAGTTTCTGAAGCAAATATGATCCCAGTTGTGCACAGAACTTTTCACAGTTAAGGGAGACCAGAACCTGGAAAAATGGAGACTGCTGTATCCTAGCAAGTCTCTTCCACAGATTGTTTCTGAGGAGTGTTGATTACAGCAGTGGTAAATCTGCTGGTAGGAGTGTCAACATGACTTTGCTGTATCTCTCCCTTGGGTTTATATAAAATTTTAGTTTCATAGGATCTTGGAAAATATAAGAAAACAGTTTCTGTTCCAGCATCCTTCACAACCACAAATAAATGCTGAGGATGTGGATCCAGCCTAGTCTGGTTCTGAGGATTAGATTTGTGTTCATATTCCTATTTATTGCTGTAAACTGTGTTTTGCAATGTTAATAAAATACAGGACTCTGATACATTTTTTTTTTCACCTTAGTCACAGTAAAAGCCATAAGTTTACCTGAAACACAGAATTACATGTTGTTTCAGGTTGAAACAGACTTCTGGAAGCCATCTGGTCCAATTGATAGCGTAGGGTTAAAAT
>VZTJ01000277.1:15588-30957 GCA_013397795.1 Orthonyx spaldingii
GCTCCTCGCCCCCAGTCCCAGAACTGTCCCAGCACCCAGTGCCAGAACTGTCCCAACATCCAGCCCCGTTCCCCTCCAGTGCCAGAACTGTCCCAGCATCCAACCCCATTCCCCTTCAGTGTCAGAACTGTCCCAGCACCCAGCCCCACTCCCCTCCAGTGCCAGAACTGTCCCAGCATCCAGCCCCATTCCCCTCCAGTGCCAGAACTGTCCCAGCACCCAGCCCCACTCCCCTTCAGTGCCAGAACTGTCCCAGCACCCAGCCCCATTCCCCTTCAGTGCCAGAACTGTCCCAGCACCCAGCCCCACTCCCCTTCAGTGCCAGAACTGTCTCAGCATCCAGCCCAGGGACACCCAGGACGCTGAGAACACAAACTAAACCCACCAGTCCCGGCCTCAGCACCCCACCCAGCACTGAGGGTCCCTCCTGCCCTCTCGTACCTTGACCAGGTTGTTGCAGAACCAGTAGACCCCTCCCATGTGCAGCAGGGTGTCGAAGATGTGGATGGAGCGGCTGTCGACCCAGCCCTTCTCCAGCACCTTGGTGAACACGCTGGTCAGCACCTCCTTGATGGGCTTCTTGGGGGGCAGGAGATTCCAGTAGGGAATGGTGTCCATGCCAGTGGAAGGGAATTTGATCTGCGTGGCCGTTTGCTGCAGGACGTCGGCGCACATGTGCTCCAGGATGGAGCTCATGATCACCACGCTGCGGCGGAGAGACAGCGTCAGGCAGGCACCGGGAAGGGAGAGCTGGGCAGGGGATGGCATGGAACTGGGAAAAGGGAGCTAGACATGAGATGATATGGAACTGGGAAATGGGAGCTGGGCAGGGGATGGCATGGAACTGGGAAATGGGAGCTGGGCAGGGGATGGCATGGAACTGGGAAATGGGAGCTGGGCAGGGGATGGCATGGAACTGGGAAATGGGAGATGGGCAGGGGATGGCATGGAACTGGGAAATGGGAGCTGCACATGAAATGGTATGGAACTGGGAAATGGGAGCTGGGCAGGGGATGGCATGGAACTGGGAAATGGAAACAGAAGATGGCACAGCACTGGGAAGCGGAAGCAGGGCAGAAGATAATGGCACTCGAAAGTGAAAATGGGCAGGAGGCAGCATGGAACTGGGAAGTGGAAGCAGGGCAGGAGACGACACGAGATCAGGAAGTGGAATCGGGGCAGGAGGCCACGGCACTGGGAAGTGGAATCAGGGCAGGAGATGGCACAGCACCAGGAACAGGGGAAGCAGGGCAGGAGATGTGGCAGCGGGAAGCGGCAGCAGGGCAGGAACAGCCCCGTGCCCCCCAGCTCACCGCTCGTTGTAGAACTGCAGCGTGTTCTCTCCATACAGGGGGGTGGCGAGCTGCCGGATCATCTGCAGGGATTTCTCCCGCTCGTCCAGGCCCAGCATGCGGACGTGGGCCACCAGCCAGGCCACGGCACACACGGCCATGCTGCACACCTTCCCCTTGATGTTGTCCGTGATTTTCTGGGAGAGGAGATGGAGCAGAGGATGAGCACAGCCAGGGGGATGCACGGCCATCACCTGCCAGGGCTGTGGGTCCCCACTGCAGGGTCCAAGCCCTTCTCTCCTCCGTGGGTGACGCTGTCCTTGCCAGTCCCACGCCACCCACGAGGCAGTTTGGAGCAGGAACAAGGGGCTGGAGCCACATCAGTTCCCCACTCCCAAGTCACAGCGAGCTCTGAGGAAGTTGTCAGAGCGATCAGGGCAGGAGAACAGGGAATCCCAGAGCTTGTGGACCCTCCTCAGGACACAGCACAGCCCTGCTCTGCCCCCCACCAGCCCCACCTGGATGGACTCAAAGGTGAGGACTCCATTCTCCCAGGCGTTGAGGATCTCCAGGATGGCAGCAGAGATGCTCAGACACACCTCGTGCCACTTCATCTGCCTGTGCAGGAGAGATGGGGCTTCAGGCACAGCCACGGGGTCAGGGCAGCCGGGCTCAGGGCTACCCCCAGGCCTGGCAGGGTGGGCACGTGGGTGGGCTCTTACACCAGCTTCATCTCGGAGGAGTTGTTGAGGAGAGCAACCAGGGACTCCACTTTGGTGGAATCCGGGCGGAAGCAGGGGTGGTCGGGGTTGAGGATCTTCCCCTCCTCGGGCATGCAGGTCAGCATCCAGGTCTCAAAGAAGGGCACCTCGCCTGGAGGGTTCGAATCTGACAGGATCACCTGGAAAGGAACCAGCACGGGGTCTGCATCCCGCAGGGACCCTGCTGGGGACCCCCACCGTGGGGGTCTGTCCCCACCCGGGGGTGCTCATGGCCGTGGGAACAGCGCCGCCCTGTGGCCTGGAGGGAGAGACAGGCACTGGTCAGCCCCCAGTAAGGCACTGGTCAGCCCCCAGTAAGGCACTGGTTTCCCACCTGCGGGCTGTGGTTTCCCCCAGCACCAGGGGCCTCCCCAGCAGAACACAGCCCTGCTCAGAGAAGGAGAGATGCCAGGCCAGCTCTAAGTGTGGCCACAAGGTCACCGTGTCCTGCTCAAACATGTCCCTTGTCCCCCCACCCCACCAAGCCATGCTCAGGGTCCCCAGGGCTGGGGTCGCACAGCCCAGCTGGGAGGGTCCTGTGGGGGCCACGAGCTGGGAACCCCACACGTCACTTCCTCCCCTCAGCCTGTGTCACCCTGGGGACACTATTCTTGTCCAAAAAAGTTTTCCACATCTGTTCAGCAGCAGCTGGGCAGGAAAGTCACCAGGCTGGGAGTGAGGGAATGAGATCTCATTGGACAGCCCTGGGCACATCTGTCCCTGCCTGGTCCCCCCTCCCTGCTCCCAGGCCTGGCTGAGCAGGACCCCTCTCTCCCCCTCTCTCCCCCTCTCTGCATTCCCGGTGTTTCGGTATCGTTTCGCCTCCCAGCACACACAGATGTCGAAACCTGGAAAATTTTCATGCAACCCCAGTGCTGTTTCCTGAGCAGGACTGTGAGTTCCTCCTTGCACGGGGGAGGGCTGACACTGCCCGGCCACGCAACCCCCTCCAGCCAACCAGTGCCAAACTGGAGGGACAAACTGGGAATGTTCTGATGAGCTCTGAGCCCGTAGGAAGCAGCATTCCCAGTGATCCCACTGCCCATCAGTGGAGCACAACCCAAGTCTTCAGGGAGGTGACAGCCAGTCCTGCTCCATCTCCAGGCACCCACAGAGCCTCAGGGACAGATTTTCAGGTGACAGGTGGTGGGTGTTGTGCCCTGGGCTATGAAGTGGCTGCAGGGACAGCGGGGACAGCAGGGACAGTGGGGACAGCAGGGACAGCGGGGACAGCAGGGACAGCGGGGACAGCAGGGACAGTGGCAGGATGGCCACTAGAGGAGGCTGACAGGCTGCAGCAGCGCAGAGGCTGAGCTGGCACGGTGAGAGTCCCTCGGAGGATCCAGCCCCATCCTTCCCCTCCCTCCCTCGCAGGATCCAGCGCCATCCTCTCATCCCCTCAGAGGATCCTTACCTCTGAGCCATAGGTCTGGGCCACATGGCACAGCATGAGGAAGGAGATGTCAAAGAGCAGAGCCCGGACTGAGCCACTCTTGGCTGAGGGAGGAGAAATAAAGACTTTGAGGCTCTCTGGCCTCGGCAGGAGGAGGGAGGCAGAACCCTGCTTCCCCCACACAGCTTTTCTAACCTCCTCAGTGATTCTGTGTGAACAAGGGGATGTGCCACGTGCCTCCCCTCTCCCCTCTGCCTCTGCCTGAGCCCCCAGAGCCGCTCTGGCTTCCCTCTGGGCAGCCCCAGCCCAAGCGGGGCCCCCCTTGCCATGGAAGGTCAGAGCACTCCGCAAGTTTCGTCACACGGAGTCAGAGTCCTTATCTGGGCTGTGCTGACACATCACCCCTTCCAGGGAGGGAGCCGAGGGGCCTCCCGGGCTCAGCTGAGGACAGGGAGCCTTTGGGAACACCCCACATTTGGGATGGACACGCACACGAAGGCAGCAGGTCCCCAGGAGCTCAGATCCCTGCTGGGACATGTCCCCCTCCCTGCCAGCACCCCCAGCCTGGCCCAGCACAGCTCAGCTTGCTCCAGCACCACAACCAGGCCCAGTTTAATCCAGCCAGGCCGCAGAGCATCCCAGCACGGGCAGCAGGGGCGGGGGGCACAGCTCCAGTCACCCCACGCATGGCCGCACACGCACTCACGGATTTCTCCGGTGATCTGCTTGGTGAATTCGTTCAGCCTGGAGGGGTAGAGAGTGGCAGCAGAGCACTGTCAGTCTGACCAGACAATTCCCAACCCTGAGACAAGCAGGGGGCTGCCTGGCCTGCAGACCCCACCCCCCAAACTCCATCCCAGCATGGAGGGGCAGGAGAGGCAAGGCCCAGCTCTGCAGGGACAAGTCACCTCCTCCCTGTCTCCACTCCCTGTGGCCACACAGGTCCGGCCACGCTGCTCACCCCACACCCACAGGCTCTCCCCAGAGCCAGCTCTGTGGGTGTTTCAGAGCACAGACCCCCCAACAGGACCCCCAAGCACCCTAGGGCTGGGGAGTCCTCGGGGGATCCCATCACACAGCCCCACGTGTGTGTGGTGAGTGTGCAGGGCATGTATGTCTGGGGACAGCAGGGACACACAGCCCTGCATCCAGGGCTCTGCCACAGCCTTCAGTCGTCTGAACACCCTCAGACCAACCTGGCTCCAATTCTCTGCCCTGTTCACGTAGGGGCAAAGATGGGGTGCTGTGGAGTGCAGCCTCCCTGAGATCCCAGCCCTCCCCAGTGCTCCACTGGGCCAGAGGCACATCCAGCCCTGTCTAGGGGGCAGTTCAGGGGCTGCCTGCTCCCCCCAGCCCCCTGGTCACCAGTCACAGTGCCACACAGGTGGACACTCACTTGACGAACTTCCGAGCGAAGGATTTCAGCTTCCCAGTGGCTGCTGCTGCTGCCAGCAGCAAGTCCAGGCTCTTCCCAGACAGCATGTGACCCAGGACCCCCAGCAGGCCCTCAGGGGACTTGGAGTGATCCGCATCCATGGTCTACAAGCAAAAAAGTCAGAGGAAAGAGGGAGTCATGGGGAACGTGTGCTACAGAGCAGCAGCAAACTCCAGCTTTCGGGGTACAGAGTTGATCAGCTGCAAGGGCTGTCGCTGAGGCCTTGGCCAGCAGGGACCTGTTGGATTTGGGACAGGGAGGATGGAGTCCTCTGAGCCTCTAACCAGCAGGAAAACATCCTCTGTCACTCAGCAGCAGCAAAACAACCAGAGTGACACAGGGACATGGGGAGTCCCCAGGGAACAGGGGAGATGCACACAGGGAGCAGCTGAGCGGGACGGGCAGAGCTGGCTGGGCTCAGGCTGCTGGCACTGATGACATGCCACCTGACAGCTCCTCAGCTTCCTGGGAAGGAGGAGGGGAGCTCCTGCTCTCCACAATGGAGCAGCAAGGCTTGAGTGATTCCTCCACTCCTCCACCTCCGGCCAGAGGGAGATCCGGCGCCTCTCAACCTCTCTGGCTGCCTGGTTAGACTGGTTCCCTGCTGGGAGGGGGCTCTGGGGCTGAGCCCAGCCAGCCCAGCACGGCTGCAGAAGGGGACTCACCTTCAGGATGTTGGTGACAGTGGGCTCAGCCCTCAGGATGAGCCCTGGGTTTGGCTGGATGTTGGCGTTCTCGGCTGATTTCAGGGACGGAGAGTTTTCCTTGTCCGCTGCCCTGGGAGACCCCAAGAAGGGCCAGTGGGTAGGAATCCATTACCCTGTCCCCCTCCCTCCACCCACTGGCACCTCCAAGTGACATCCACTGCCTCAGGCCACCACCAACAGCCTCTCTGAGGGGACAGAGTCTGCCTGCACCCAACCTGTCCCAAAAGCAGCTGCCATGTCCCAGTGGCAGTCCCCCACTACCAGCACAGCTGCTCCCTCAGGCTCCCCCCTAAAAACCCAGGTGCTCCAGCCCCACTTGTGGAGTGTCTCCCAGACTTTGGCGTGGCTGTACCGTTTGTCGATGAGGTTGTTCATGTTGGCCTCGGAGAGCAGCCCCTGCTTGCTGCACTCCTGCAGGAGCAGGCTCATGCAGTTGCAGCTGGAAGAGAGAGGAGAGCTGTAGCCCCAGGGACAGCATTCCTGTCACCCCAGACAGTGCCACAGGGCAGGGGGACTCCTGAGCTGCCCTCCTGGCCCTGTCACACCCCTCTCAGGGTGCTGCAGGGTCCACAGCATCACCCACATGTGACTCAGCTGTCACACACTCACTGCCTCACTCATGTGGCAGCAGCAGGTCCTCAGGAGGAAGAAATGGGATCAGAAACTAACCCAGCTCTGCCAGGAGCTGCCCCAGCACCCTGCACCAGGGACAGGGGAGCTGTGGCACGTGGCCACGTGGCAGCTCTGGCCACGGTGAGCACTCACTTGCAGCGCTGATCGGCTTTGTCGAGCAGAGGGGTCAACTTCAGCAGGAACTCGAAGGCACAGTTCACATCCTCAGTGAAATCCTGGCGAGCACAAAGCCAGGCACTCAGCTCACCACGCTACTGCCACAGGCCCACCTCCCCCTGCCCCCAGCTGCTCTGCTAGGAAAGGTTCTTGGGACAGAGACCATTTCCCCGTGCAGGTCAGGCACAGCACCATGGTGACACTCACAGGCCCCACAGATGGCCCTCCACACTCACCTTGTCCCCTTGGGGATACTTCTTGAGTTTCACCAGCACCTGAGGCATCTGAAAGACACAGAGTGACATCAGGGCAGACCCCATTCCACAGCTGGGACACCCCAGCAGCACCAGCCCACACCAACACAGCTGCACACAGCTGCTCTCCCAGCACCAGGAAAGGAGCATTTCTGGAGCAGGGTGTGCACCCAGGGGACTTTGTGCCCCTGTTCCCCTCTGTGGTGTCCTTCCACCATCACCTGGAGCCACATTTCCCTCACTGCATCCCAGGAAAACCCACTCTGCCAAAGTGAGGCTGCGCTGAAAGGAGGCCCCTGGACTCCTTGCTCAGTGGGTGACAGGAGGGCTGGGGTGGGCTCAGGTGGGATGAACCCCAAGGGGCACATTGTGAGGTGTGGGGGGCATACTGCGGGGTGTGGGACACCCTAAGGGGCACAGTGTGAGATGTGGGGGCACCCCAAGGGGCATCCTGAGTGGCACACTGTGGGTGAGGGGCACGCTGTGGGGTTGGAGGGCAGCCCAAGGGACACACTGTGGGGTGTGGGCACCCCGAGGGGCACGCTGTGGGGTTGGAGGGCACCCCGAGGGGCACGCTGTGAGGTTGGAGGGCACCACAAGGGACACGCTGTGGGGTTGTAGGGCACCCCAAGGGGCACGCTGTGGAGGTGGAGGGCACCCCGAGGGGCACACTGTGGGGTGTGAGCACCCCGAGGGGCACACTTCAAGAGAGAAGGACTGATTGCTGTGGCAGAGCTCAGGGCTCAGCAAGAGCCAGACCTGCAGGAAAGGGCAGCAGCGGGCAGGGACTCGGCGCTGGGGCTGGGCCCTACCTTCAGGAAGGTGAAGGCCGTCCACTTGAGCTCCTCCGTGCCCTCAGGACACTCGATGAGGCCCACAAAGCAGGCCTTCCAGATCTCCAGCACGAAGAGCGGCGAGGGGATGCGCTGTGGGGCACACACACAACCCCCTCAGTGCTGGGCTGGCAGCAAAGCCCATCCAACCACCACAGCCAAACCCTGAACCCCTGCAGAGGTGTTGATGGGCTCCCGCTGCTCCCTTGGACCAGGACCAGCACAGGGAGGCACGTGGCACAGAGCTCTGGCTGGGCCCCACGGCCCCAGGCTGCCTGAGCAGGAGAACACACTGTCACTTCTGTACCTGCATCCTCTTGACCATCATCAGCTGCTCCACCAGTGGCTGGGTCTCTCCCGTGAGGTTCATGGTGCCCTCCAGCAGCACCACGGCGTGCACGGTGGGGAAGCCTGTCTTGTTCAGCTGCTCCGAGTGGACTGAGAGCATGGTGGGGATGCTGGGTGGGAGAGGACAGTCCAGGGTCACTGGAGCCCTGCAGGGACAGATTCCTGCTCCTCCTGTCCCACTCCCATTCCCTGGCCAAGCCCCTGACCTTTGCTGCCCCGGGGCAGGACACTGGAACACCTGGGAGCTCCAAGGCACAGTCAAGCCCTCGGGGCCTGGGAGCAATTCCAGGGGGATCCAGAGCAGGGACAGCAGCTCTGGTGTGGCCAGAGCAGCTGAAGGATGGTAAAGGGTCCCAGGGTCACTGGGGGAGCAACCCCTGGGTAAGAATCTTTTACAACAAGTCACCACCAGCCCTGTCCTCTCTCCTCTGGGTGGCCCCTGCCAGAGCAGGGATCTGACCTGGGAAGGGATGGGGAAGCAGGGAGCCAGCGTGGAGGGAGGCAGGAGGCTCTCAGCCCTCAGAGCAGGGACTCAGAGTGGGGCTCAGACCAATTTTTCCCCCCCAAGCCCACGGGGCAGCAGCACACAGCCACCTCTTGATGAGGGACACGCAGTCGTCAGCCTGGCTCCGCAGCGGGGAGCTGCCGAGGTTGTTCAGGTTCTCCCCCAGCTTGACGAGGGACTGCTCCACGGTGCTCCAGGAGGCTGGGGAGGGAGGGAAGGCAGGGATTCAGCAGCTGGCACACGGGGAAGCCAGGCAGGCCAGCTCCAAGCTCCTACAGCAGCACAGACGGGCTGGGGGTTCCTCCTGGTGATGCAAGCCCAACCCGGGGGTCTGTGTGCCCCCAGCAGCTCCCGCCCCAACCCTGGCCTGGCACAGCCTCCTGGCCAGACACAGGCACAGCCGAAGGCGTGGGGCTGTGCCAGGCTGTGGGAGCACAGGGCTCGCCACGCGCCCAGGAACAGCTCACACAGCCTTCACATTAATTCTGCTCCTCTTCCAAGGGCAGCACGGAGGGGAGGGGGCAGAGGGTGGCACAGAGCCAGGGAGGAGACAGTTACAGTAACAGGGCTGGAAGATGGATGGGCTTGGAGCCGCAGGGACATTGCGGCAGGAGCCGGGCAGGGGGAAGGGAGAGGTGGCAGTGACATCTCCCCGGGGCCAGCGCGCGGGGCAGGAACCTACACGTCTCCTCCAGCTTGGCGATGTGGATCAGGGCACGGTTCTTGGTGCTGCTGAGCACCTTCTCCAGCCGCTCCAGGCACATCTTGAGCTGGTTCTCCGCCGCCGCCTGCTCCAGCGGCTCCTTCACCTTCTCGGCGTAGAAGGCGGCACAGCGCAGGAGCCAGGTGAGGGCACTCAGCAGCGCCCGGCACAGGCTGATGCACTCCTCGGCCTTGCCGTGGCAGCTGGGACAGCAGAGAAGCAGGAATGTGCTCACTGTGTGCGGGGAAACTGAGGCACAGACACGGGGTAGGCTGGGGAAGCCAAACCCAGATCCCGCGCTCCCAGTCCGCTCCTCTGCTGCAGATCCCGACCTGCTCATCCCAGATCCCAACCTGCTCATCCCAGCAGCATTCCCGCTGTGCCAGGGGGAAGGAGAAACCCCCACCCCCACCACGCAGCCTCCTCGCTGGCCACTCCGCTACAGGGAAACTTTCCAAGCTTTTAATCAAATTATCTTGCTAAGAGAGGCTCAGCATCGATCAGCGCAGTGCGAGAGGTGAACGCTTTCCCCTCCTGATGCACAAATCATCGGGGCCAGAAGTTTTTATCAAATTAAGCAGAGGATCAGAGCAAGCAGGAGCGGATTAAGGGCCGGCTCTGCAGTTGGCCAGCGACAGCTCCTTGTCAACATCTGCCACTGATGCATATTCATTGCTGCTGCTTCATTTCATCTCATTGAAGAGCCTTCCTCACCCTCCTCATCTTCCCACTGCCCCTTCCACATGCTCCCGCCTCCCACAAGAGGCTGTCAGGGGTTAACAGGAAGATTTCTGAGCTTTCTAAAAAAGTTTTTGCGGCCTGAATTGTCTGGACTCCCCTGGGTCCTGCAACACCAGCGGAAGAGCATAAAGGAAAAAAACAAGGCAGCGCCTGGGGCAGCACAGGCAGGACCAGACCGGGGCCTGGGAAGGTCCAGAAGGAAAGGAAACAGAGACCCTTGGACCACGGGTGTTACACCCATCCCATCCACCTGAGCTGGGCAGGACAACCACAGTGAGGTTTATCCCAGAATTGGGGGGGGTTTCCTGCAGCCTCCCACAAAGCTGGTGGGGTTTGGATTCCCTCTGCTGTCCCTGTGCTGGCACTCATGAGGCAGCAACTTGGGAATGGACACAGAGCTGGAGGGGGAACCTGCCTTCCTCTACCAGGGTGAGTATCCTGGGATCAGACAGGACCCCCAGGCTCCGCTGGCTCCTGGTTCTGCCCACAGCACAGCCAGGGCAGAAGTGCTGGAACGTCACACAGTACCTGAGGCGGTCACAAAACATGTCCATGATCTCCAAGAGCGACTGGACACACAAGTCCCGGGAGAAATCATCGAACTAGAGCAGGGGAACACAGAGGGACTTCAGACGGGGGCTGCCGGGCTCCGGCAGCTCCCGAAACGAGCTCAAGCCCTTCCTCCAGGGCCGGGCCAGGCGCTGCGGCCACAGGACACTCCCCCTGGCAGCTGCCCAGAAGCCACTTGAATGAGAAGTAGGTCAGGGCTGTCTGTCGGCCAGGTCGTGCCCTCCCGGGGTGGTGAGAGGCGGTGGGGCCGCGGCAGCAGGGCCGGGGCTGGGTTTTCTCCGCAGCCTCAGGCCGGGGCTGCGCTGCCCTGGCGCGGCGGAGGTGGCCGGCCGCCAGCCCCCTGCCCACCCCCGGCTCGGTGGGGCTGGCAGCGCCTGCAGCCCGGCTGGCCGCGGGGCTGGGGGCGGGGGGCAGCAGAAGCGCGGCCCCCCCGCCTCCTCCCGGAGCAGATGGGGAGCCCCGCCGGGCCGGAGCTTGCCCGCAGCTCCGCGCTGGGCCCACGCTGCGCTGAAGGAGGAAGGCTCGGCTGTCAAGGTCAGCGCTGTGCCCGCCCCTCTGAACGGGCAGCGACGCGGCACCGGGTAACAGCAACGAGCCCGAGCCCTTCGGAGCAGAGCTGGGCTGGGCTCTGCTCTACCCTGCCCTCCCCTCCGGACCGGTGGTGAGCCCGCTGGAGGCGTCCCCACCTCGCCAGGGCTTCAGGGCACAACTTCGAGCTCAGCCCGCAGTCCCCCAAAATTTTCAACACCGAAATTTCCCATCCCCATAACAACAACGAGGTGGGGGAAGAGAAATCATTCTCCCTGAAATCATCCCTTTGGTCACCCTGAGCAGCGGGCCTGAGGTCACCCTGACAAGGAAGAGAGTGGGGAGGTCTGTCACAGCCTGTGAGGGGCTCCCCAACACCGAGCAGAGGCAGCCACGGAGGGCTTGTCCCCACAGAAGCAGCACAGGGACACTGACCATCTGTGGGAAGCCACAGCCGAGCGTGGCGTGTGGCTGCAGCCGCGTGGCCCAACCCTGGCGGCTCCTCCACGGCCAGCTCCGATCCCCAGAGCGCTGCCAGCACCGCCGGCCGCGGCAGGATGTGGTTTCTGGTGGTTGGGATGGGGTTACACGCAGGGAGGGAGCCTGCCAGACCCCCCAGGGCAGAGGGACCAGGCATCCACACCCCCAAATCCCGCTGGGACCCATCCCCAGGGGGACAGGAAAGGCTCGGGCACTAATCCGCGCTGGCTGCCCGCTGCTGACTCAGCCCAGGACACCACTTCCCGACTGACCTATATTCAGTGGGAGTTGTGGGGAGGGAAAGGGATTCGTGGGGTTGTGGGTGAAGAGCGAAACCTCTGAGAGCACCTGCCAGAGCCGTACCTTGCTGATGGCCGTCAGCACCGTGGAATAAGACACCATCTACGAGACAGAAAGCCAAAACAAGCGCGGTGTCACGGGGGCTGTGTGCCAGCACCGCGCTCGTTGCCGAGGAACGGCAAGGTCAGGGCACGGCCCCGCTGCCTGTCACCGCAGACGGGGCCGGGGCGCTGACCCGGCACAAATCCAAACAGACATTTTTAGGTGATCGCTGATGTGTTTCACACAAACTTTAGGCGATATTAAATGCCGGGATATGAAAGCGTGGAGCTCACAGCGAGTGCGGAGGCTCTCGGGGGGCAGAATTCCCACCCCGGGCGATGGCAGAGGCTATTTATGGAAACATCCCTGCCCAGGGCACGTGCTGGGCCCTCCACGGCCTGCCCCGGCCCAGGACAGACTCAGATGGGGGATTTGGGGTGCCTGCCTAGCCCAGGAGAGGCTGATGGGGGATTTGGGGTGCCTGCCCGGCCCAGGAGAGGCTCACATGGGGGATTTGGGGTGCCTGCCTGGCCCAGGAGAGGCTCAGATAGGGGATCTGGGGTGCCTGTCCACCACCAACACCCCAGCTGCTTTGCCCACATCGCAAGGTGACCCCCAGCAGCACCAGCAGGTCCTTACCTGGGAGCTGATGGCGTATTTCAGGTAGGACAAGATGAGTGGGTTTGGGGATGGCCCGATCATGGCCTGCTCCAGGAGAGCCTCTGCAAGGAAAGAGGGTGCCAGGTCAGCACGTGGGGACACACAGACACACTGTCCTGCCCTCATCCCACAGGGAGGCTGGCAAAGCCCACCTGTACCAACCACAGCGATGCCACACCAGTTTTCTCCCAAATTCACTGAGTCCCACAACCTTCTAATCCCTGACGGGCACAAGCCAGTGAATAATTCAGGCAGAGCACGCAGCCTCCTGCTAACACAGCTCTTCCCGGGCACTCCGGCCCCGAAACTGCTGCTGCTGCTGCTCTCCACATTCCCCTCCCTCCCACTTCTTGCCAGGAGGCTCCTGCAGCCTCCACCGAGTGGCTTTTGCCCGGGCACCTGGGGCTGAGCTTGGGGCCACCAGTCCCCTCCACTGGGTGCAGCCCTGCCCGTCTGGCCCTCGGTGGCCCGAGGGGCTCTGCCCGTCCCATCTGCTCAGCCAAGCCTTTAATTGCCCATTTGAGCCATGGCAGAGTGCAGGAAGCACCTCCCCGAGCAGGCCCCGGGCTGCGGCGCGGGCTGCAAGTAGGTCAGAGCACCCAGATGTAAAAGGGTGGGAAGTTGTCGCCCCAAAGCCGAGGCGGAGGAGCCACCGCCGGATCCCAAGTGTAGGAGACTCCCTGGGTCTCGCTCCAAGGCTGAATCCCGGGCCAAGAGCGTCTGGGATGAGGACAGAAGGCTGATGGCAGCCGTCCCCTCCCCAGCCCATCCCAGAGTGTCACCACGAGCCAGCCACATGCTGCTCCCCGCTGCAGACGTGTCAGCAGCGATCTGCCGGGCCCTGCCGTGATCCTGGCAGCTCGTGCCAGCCTTCCCTCCTTTGTACTTCCAAGCTGAAAGGCACGAGCTTGGGAAAGGACAGCTCTGGGAGCTGTGGTGAGGAAGGGAGCTGGTGACCTCGGGAATGGGCTCTCCCTGTGTGCACACAGTGCTCAGAGTCGGGGCCGGCCTCCTGCCTGCGTGGCTCCCAAAAGGAGAAGGGGACACGGTTCCTTCCCCTCCTGGCAGAGGAGCTGCCCCCAACGAAGCCACTGAGCTAAATGCGGGCCAGGAGAAACCCGTTCCTGCAGAAATAATAGGGAATTATCATCTCTGGCTCTGTTTTTGGGGATACACAGATGAGATCATGCCAAGCACCCCGCAGGCCTCGTTGCCAGCGGAGCAGGAGCCGGTGCCACCAGGGTGGGAACAGGCACCAGGGAGCCCCGGGGACCAGCTGGGCAGCAGCAGGACTGGCCCTCGAGCCAACTACCTCCACCCCCAGCAAATCCATCCAGAGCAAATCCACCTCCCCACGGCCACAGCTCCGCTTGGCCCCTCCAGCCTCACCTTGGAGAGGACAAACCCAGCTGGGGCAGCTCAGCAGTGGGGACAGGGTGTGACAAAAAAACAGACACTGGCAGAAAATCCACCAGGAGGATGGAGGGAGGGGAAAAAAACATCCAAAGGGGAAAGATCTCTGCACTCAGAGGAGTGAGAGCTGCTGCCTGCGTGGGGCTGGTTCCTTTAAACCCCCTGGAGCAGCAACCCCCAGTTCTATTTATTTATCCAGGCACTTGCTGCACAGGGAAAATCCCAGCACCAAGTTTCTATAATTAGCAGGAGAGCCTGGCAAATCTTTAAACCAGTCCCAGCCTTTGGCAGGGTTTGTGTGAAATGCCCTTGAATTGGGCTGGGCAGCCAGGGTGGGAAGCAGCCTTGGGAGCAGCACCTGGCTCCTGTGCAGTGCTAGAATCAGGAAACTGGGGAATCATTAAGGCTGCAAAGACCTCCAAGAGCATCTCACCACTAACCCAAGTCCCCATCCCCACGGTGACTCCACCACAGCCTGTTCCAATGCCTAATCACCCTTTCCATGAAGAAATTTTCCCTAATTTCCAACCTAAGCCTCTCCTGGCACAACTCAAAGCTGCTTCCCTTGTCCCAAAAGCCAGGCTGTGCTGACCCCTGAACCCTCCCATGGAGGAAAATGGAGGGAATGACCCCAAAATGGAGCCAGTGGGGTGGGAAAGGGGTGGGGGAACAGTCGGGAATGGGTTGAAGTGGTTGGGAATGGGCATTTTGGCGTGAAAAGCGGTGTGGGAAGAGGGGGGGAGGCCCAAAACGCAACAGGGACCCCCAAGACACTCCTGTCTGCACCCCACAGAGGGGAAAGCTGGAAGCAACACCCCAATACCCGCACGGAGACCCCCAAAACACCCCTGTGTGCCCAGCAAAGAGGGGGGAACCCCCCACCTCCGCCCGGACCTGCCAGGTTGAGGATGTCCCAGGTGGCTCCACGGGGGAAGAACCGCTTCATGTTTATGGCCCATTGGTAGTCGCTCCAGCGCTCCTTCCAGGCCTGCAGGATGGCCTGCTTCAGGTTCACCACCTTCATGGTCACCCTGCGGACGGAGAGCTCCAGGCGAGGGGGACGGAGCAGCCCCGACCCCGCCGGGCAGGGCAGGGCAGAGCAGAGCAGGGCAGAGCGGGCCGGGGAGGGCGGGGAGGCGGCCCAGCGGCTCCGGAGGGGCACAGCTGGGTGTCCAGCCGCTCCCTGCGGCTGGGAGAGCTCGGAGATGCCCCGGAGCCCCCCGGAGACCCCCGAGGTGCGGTGGCCGAGGGTCCCGCCGGGTCCCGCCGGGTCCCGCCGCCCCTCACCGCGGCCCGGCGCCGCCCTCAGCGCCTGGGCACCGCCATGGCNGGGGCGATGGGAGTGGTAGTTCGGGGGGCGAGCGCGGGCGGGGGCGGCAGTGAGCGTGCAAAGGGTGGGTGGGAACGGGGGGCGAGTGTGCAAACACCGGGGTGAGCGTGCAAACACCGCGTGGGTGAGCAAACGGGGGGAGAGCGGGCAAACACGGGGTGGGTGTGTTTGTGTGGAAACACGCGGGTGAGTGTGGAAATAGGGCTTGGCTGCGCAAACACCGGGGGTGAGTGTGCAAATAAGGTGAGTGTGCAGACACGGGGGAGGGTGTGGAAATGGGGGGTG
>VZTJ01000282.1:0-32535 GCA_013397795.1 Orthonyx spaldingii
ACACTGCTGATGTGTATCACATTCTCAGACAACCTTGGCATCACAGAATTCTGCTACAAACAGCCACTGTGAGAGACAGGGTCTCATTCCTGACATAGTACAGAGGTGCTCTCTAGAGACAAGAAGGAGACTGGAACTATAAATCACAGTACCAAAAGACACTGTATTCTGACCAGAAATTTAAGGAGCTCTAGGATGTACAGGAAGTTTTCTGCAGCTGACTCTGCCAGCTCCCCTTTCTGAAGCAGCCAATTCTTAGACACATTTTTTAAATTGCCTGTTACCAAGATTATCCTGAAGTCCCCAAACACATCAGGACATCCAGCTTTCCAGCCTCAAAATAGTGTATCCCTGGTGGAACTGGAAGTCTGCTGAGACACAGCTTTGCCCAATAGAAGCTGTCTTTTATTCCTATGACCTCTAGCACGGCTGGCTGTCCCATGCTATTCGTTCGGTGAAGAAAGTCTCCTAATATCCAAGCTATATTTCCTCTGGTGTAACTCATCCTATTGCTTGCTACTTGGGAGAAGAGACTCACCCCCACCTCACTACACTCTTCTTTCAGGTAGCTGTAGAGACTGATAAGGTCTCCCTTATCTCTTGATCCCACTTCCCGGCCGCCGGGCGCGTCCTTCTGCAGCGCCTCCCGCCGCGACGGGAGGAAGTGGGATGAGGCGGGATGAGGAGGAATGCGGCGGGATGCGCGGGAGGCGGGGACCCCTAGTGGCACCGAGGCGCGGCCAGGAGAGGTTTTAGGACCTGCTGCCTCACGCAGGTACTTGGTGAAAAGCTTGTGGGAAAAGTCTGTTTCTTTGGACTACTGTATTCAAAACAGGGAAAAACCAAGTTCAGTGTGAGTAATTGCCACAAAACCGGGTCCACAAAGTGTCGCTGTTTGCAGCAGACACACACATTATTTAGTCTAACACTGTTTAAGTCTTACAAACTGAGCTTAAGAAGGAGATGACCTGTTAGAGAGGACAAGGAGGGTCCATTCAAAAATGGAATGCACTCAATCTGACCAAGCCTCACCTTAGGGTCCTGTGTCCAATGCTGACATTAAGCAGTTGGCACCAAAAGCACAAGGCCAGAACCTTCCTCAGGACATTCCAAGTACTCTTCTGACTTGATAATTTTCAGCTCATGCTAGGCCACCTACTGGCATTGTCTATTTAGGATGTCTCAGTGTAGTCCAGACAAGCCTTATACTCCTGGGGCTGCAGTGGTGCAGCACAGTGGCTGGTCCTGGGCAGAGGGAGGTTTAACCCCCTGTCCCATCCTGTCCCATGCTATCCCATCCTGTTCATGGCACTCATCTTCCTGGGTCTGCATGGAGCCACCAAGACCATGTCAGGGAGGGAAGAGCTGCTCCTTGCCCTCCTGTTGCAGGAGGTCTTTCTTAAGCAGATGTAAGAACTATAAGACAGATAGTTCTGATATCTGCAGAAGCTGTCACATGCTTAGAGATAATAAAAATACCCTCTGAAATTTAAAACTACTTTTTCTCAGCTCTTTGTGTTTGAACCAATTTTTTTGTATGCACACAACTCAGATAAATTGGGTAAACTGACAGTTTAGGTTAAGAAAATCTAATATTTACTATTTAGATATGTGCTAAATTGATTGTTTTATTGAAAAAAAAAGTATAATCTATTATATACAAATACATATAAAATACACTCTTTGCAAAATTTGTGTGACAAAAATGAACCAGATCTAATTATAATGTGTCTGAAGGGGAATCATAGGCTGATCTCACAAAGTCATGGCCAAAAATAGTCTGGCAGCAGGATGGCCTGAGGACAGCCAGGTGCCTGAGGCACTGTCCCTGCATCCATCCCTGCCGTGCCTCCCCGTGTCACTATTTCAGAGGACATTGCTGAGGCTCAGAGTGGCTGTCTCCAGGCATCTGCCTGGCGCTGGGAGCAGGGCACTGCTGCTCCTGCTCCCGTGGGCAGTGAGCACCGAGGAACATCCTGCATAGAGCCCCAAGTGCCCTTCTGAACAGGGACTGTCACTGCACTTGCACCAGGCTGTGAGTGTCTGTGGGGGAAGGAGATCTGTCTCCAAGGGGCTGTGAGGGCAACAGGCAAGCTCCTGCCTGCACTCCTGGCCCTGAGGGCACTTTCCAGAAAAGAGCGGATGGTGCATGTCCACTGCTTGTGGATGTGGTGCTGCTCCCCGTGATGGCTGGGCCAGGTCTGCCCTCGCTGGGTCAATGCTTGACTTGGGGATGTGGCTGGCTCATCCTTGGTGTCCATGGGACCAGCTGGGCTAGGAGACATGCTCTGGAGGTTTGTTTCCATCTGAATTTGAAGTCAGAAACTTGTTTTGGTAGAGCTGGACATGACACAGCATGGAATCTGGCAGAGCTTGCTTTGCTCCCTGTTCCAGGATAGCCAAGCCTATGCTTGTATCATAGTTTGTCACATCAGAAACAAGGTCAAAGTATGCAGAGCTACACACACCCTTCAAGTACATACAAACCCAGTGATAAGCCCCAGTTAGGTAGGTAATATAAGGCACTATTTGGCAATTAGAGCTCTCAGTATGTTTTTTTAGAGGTGTGCATGGTATCTGCCAGATAGCACAAGTATTTCACTTCCTGCAATCAAAGAGCAGGGTCCCAACAGCAGAAGTGAAAATCCAGCCTCTTGCTCTGAAAACTCTGCATGGGACTAGCTCAAAACCCGAGTTCCTGCTGAGCAGGGGACAACCAGCCCAGTCACTTCACATGGGAGCAGCAACTGCTTGAGGAAGCAAACTGCTGGTATTGCACAACACAGACAAGTGTGAGTCACCTGGCGGCAATTAAATGGAGCTGAAGCTTTACACATTGACTTCTCTGTGAGAATATGTTGCCTTTACACCTTCACTTGCAAGGGGTATGTTCATGCTGACAAAATCCTTACAATACCAGTCTTTCTCACCTGTTTCTTTAGGAATCAAAACGTCCCTGTAATTCATAAAACAAGCATCAGTATTGGGAAGTCAGGGTGCAAATATGTATGCAATGAACAAATCACAGTGTCTGTAGTACTCAGTGGTACATCAATGGAGGACTTCGAATGCTGGGCTAATGGTTGGGCTCGATCATCTCAAGGGTACTTTCCAATGTAAATTTGGTGTGTGTTTATGGGTGACGCATTCCCACCCGTTTCTAGCATCCTGTCAGATACCGGACTCACACCTAAGTTCATGTAATTTGAAATTGCTAAACAAGGAATATCCATTTTATAACTGGGAAACTACTCGCAAGAGAAAGGGCAATTGCAACTTAGCTATGTGCAGGTAGTAGTACCAGCTGGACAAAAGGACTCTGTGCAAGTAACAGTCCCAAACATTATCTGTCTAGCACGAGACAGATGGTAACTTTAGGCTTCCTTTCATCAGAAGACCACTAGGAAGTAGATGGGGACCACAGGAAAGCTCTTTGCTTCTCCACAAGTTTTCTAAATCCCAAGGAGGTGTGTTATAAACGATTTTTTCTCGTTTCGAGTTGTATGGGTTTGGGTTCAAGGTTTCTCAGTTCGGGTTGTATGGGTTCGAGTTCGGGTTTTTTCGGTTTGGGTTGTGCGGTTTGAGTTTGAAAAGGGAATGCCACGAGGGTGGGCGTCCAGGAAGTGGCACTAAAAGCAAAAAGGGACTCCAAAGGGGGAACCACTGTAACCCCCCCTAGATTGACAGCACCACAGATCAATCATCTATCAAGACAAGGCCATGGTGACAACGAATCACTCGACGCCCCATGAGGCAGAAGGTGGACCCTAGACACAAGCCAATCTGAAGTCTAGTGGCGGGAAAAATCAACCAATGGACAGTGGACTTGGGTGAACGCCAATGGAAAGGGGTTGATGGGTGTATAAAAGGGAGGTACCCAGACTGGACTGTGTCCTCTCCCGTGGTGGCCTGCTGCACGAAGAGTACCTCTGCCTCAGGAAGGAGAAGGGCTACTCCCTTCTTGTGGCTCCCCTGGTTTGTCGCTTTATTAAAACCAATTGACCCTACCCAGGAGTGACTGGCCTTTCGCGTCTACTTCAGGTGCACAGCACACACACAATTGGCTGATGGTGAGTGTTTAACAGATGTTACAGTCTGTGTAATTTAGAAATAAGATGCATTTCTTACCTGGCTTGTTTGAGGCTGCATGAGATGAAGACTTAAAAGGGAAGAAACAGGAAAGCAGGGAGAGGTAGCTGCCAGCAGCCACCCCATCATCACCACAAATACTGGTGAATACTGACAGGCCCGTGTCACTATTGTTGAAGTGAGCACCTTTAGGAAAAGATGACAAGCTCGCATGTCTTTGGACACGAGGCACATTTTACAAGTTTCAGCAACAGACAAGGAAGGTCTGAAGCCTTGAGGGGCAAAAGGTTGGAAATTAATAGTAGACTTTTCTATTATGAACACAAATATAAGGAACATAAAATCTTGTTAAGAAAACCACCCACTGTACATGCTATAGGAAATAAAAACCAGGAGGACTTCTGTCCTAATTTTTTTTTTTTTTTTTGTACAACACCTGCTTCAATGAAAGATTGAAACAGTCAAACTAAAACAGACATCATATGCTCATACCACTTACAATATTTACAGAATATATATTTTTGTTTTTTGCTCAGCAGGTAATTATAGCCACTTGGGACAAAAGTGCAAGTGAAAAGAATCACTGATGTAAAAAGTTGAATTGTCCTGTTGATCATGTTGCAATGCCTGAACTAACAGAAGTAGCCAGTGTGGCAAACTCTCTTTATAGTAACCAAGCATAGATGTCACTTCACAGTGACAGATCCTGCTCAGCCATATTTATATCAAGGCTAAACCAGAAGGAAACTATTACTCTATCTAGAAAATTGATGAACGAGTTCACAGGTGATCCCATCTTCATTTTAATATTGAAAAACAGAACAGCAATGTTGAATTTTTTATTGTGCACATAGATAGCAATTAATTTCAAATGCTCTGTTGTATTAAATACTAAAATATATTTTAACTTCCTTATTGTACATGCTATAAAATTACACTAAAAATTTCAAGTTTCTGAAGTAACAATTACCCTTATATTTATTTTTAAAATATTTAGATTTTTTTTAATATCCAGGATAAAGATATACTAGCTTCAGTATGGCTGCATTTTTTCATAACATCTACCAGAGACCCATACATAACCAAAGCCTCATCTAAAAGCTAGGTTTGAAGATATTCTACTTTGGTTTCCCTCTCATTTTCTCTTCCCGTCTTTTAAAATCACCTTTCCAAAGGTAGCTGTGCTACCTTTTAACTTCAGGTTATGCCTATCTGGAGTAAGGGCTGAACTTCATCCGTCTCGAAATAATAAGCCAAGTCACAGAGCCACTGATGGACAAGCAGCAGGTGACATTTTTCACCTCTTGGAGTGTTCCTTCAATATAGTACTGCAATCTCCAGGTCAGATATAATTTAATTCTGTCAGTACCGGATATGAACAGGAATTACTTTAGACCTGGATTTCCTTGAATGTACAAAAGGGTGCCTTTCCATACACAAGCTGTACCAGCCCAAGTGCAAAACAGAGTGCACGGTGGTCTTAGCTACAGGGTGTTCAACAAAATGCAGTTTGAATTTTACAGATACACCTTATCACCCACCCAAGTGATTTTCTCCATGGTTGTTTCCTCAAGTAGCACCAACCATTTAAATTTTAATCTTTAATATATATATATACATCTTTTAATAATTTATATAAACACACATAGATGTGGCATCGGTATGTGGAGAAACTTATTTACAGTTAGTTGGAAAAAGGAAATTGTATCAATTTACAGTATATGAAAAGAAAATCGGCATTTGTGCTTTCTGTTTGTACAGGAGTAATTTTTGTAATCATACTTCTATTTGCATCAAGACATGTCACATGATGAAAAAAGTTGCAAAACAACTAGGATTGAGAATCATAGAGCATTAATTCTCCTCATATATCCCATTAAGTCTACAGAATAGCTGCTTTCTCTAAAAATTCTCCATTCAAACTCCTCAGTCATTACCCAAGCTTGTTGGAGGATCTTCTTAATAAATAACAGACAGCAGAAGAACCATGCATTCTGTCTTGCACTGTGCACATTCATGAGATAAAAGTTTCTGCCTTCACTGAGTATCACTGATACACACCATTTAAACCTCACTTTTTACTCGGGACCTCAAAGTGCTTTTAAAAAAGAAGGAAATACCCTGATTCCACACAGCAGTTAAGAGGCACAAGGAATAAGGCTTGAATTACTGTCTTCAGACACTGACCTGGCCATGGAAACTAAGGACTTAAGCTTCAGATTCTCCCTCATCTGTTTATGGGGCTGAAGAATTCTGTTTTCTCAGGTAATGTCAGCTCCTGGAGGTACACACTTGTTTATGATCTGTAATGTTAACAAAAAAAGAAAAGCAGCTCCACAGCCCAAACTGCGCAACTGTATGTCAATGCCCAGTTGCATTTCCATAAATGTACTTTTCTCTTGAAAGCATGAAATGGTTTCATAAGAAAGCTGTTAAATTAAAAACAGAGCTAGGTTTAATCTTCATAACAATTAAGTAAATACAGGTAGTCTGATATAGCAGGCCCTAAGTACTTCTTTGACCAGGCTAACAAGTGTTTTCTGGCCAATGGTAATTTCAGCACCAGCCCATATAGAAGTTACTGCCTCCCTGATGTGTTTACACTTCAGTAACTATTGGAGACCAAAAAGGTATTGCTAAGATATACAGTTTTAAATAATTCATTAAAAACTTACAGTGAATTTCATTATTTTTTTCTTAAATACAAAGACTGTCAGGCTGAGTGCTGAAGAAGGACTGTTACCATCTACCTCAGGAACTAAAACACACAGCACGTGTCCCATTACTTTGTAAGCATTTGAATTATTTTAGGAGTAAGAGATCTTTAGTGTCCTAGTAGGAAGTCATAGCACTTACATTCATTTTTGGAAACCATCATCTTTTCCAGACCACAAACTACTCTTCCTTTAGCCATTATTTATGTGCACTTTTGCAACGTTTTTCCACAGGCTTCTTGTAAATGGAGTTTTCTTCTAGTCCTCTGTTTTGACAAACTACCCTCTTAGAGATGGCTGCAGGATCCCTTTTTCAATGAGGTGAGATTTCAGGGTTTTATACACACTTAATTGTTGCTCAGGCTGAAGTATCAACAGCTGTTTCAGTAATTTGCTGGGATTTGGACCCCTGTCAATGAATAAAAGAAAATTTTTTGTGACCACAGCTCTAAAGACTCTTTTAGATTTCTTCTTGCTACCCAAAATATGCCTTCCCCTTTTTGAGGACACCAAGTTATGGATTTTTCCCAGTCTATCTCCTCAGAATGCATAGGACAGCACTACTGGCAAAGCATACTTTTAGCTCAATATAAACAGAAACTAAAAAGCATTTCTTTTGCTGTCAAATGGGGATATTAAGAAGTCTTATGACAAATAAGATCCCCTGATTCATCCTTTATCACTGTAATCAATGTTTTTTATTAGCAGATCTTCATTTAGTATCTGTTGCCTGCCAGATAAGCTATGTACTAACTGAGCTAAATGGGAAATTGGCCACGTCAGTTAAGAAAACTGCAAATTAAACCAAGCTTTTCTAAATATCAGCCTCATTTTTAGCTAGCCACTTACTTGCAATCTACTTCTAAGATGAACCAAATATAAGGCAAAGAATCTGTTGCTGATTAAGTATCTAATAATTATTTAGCCATATGCATTACAAAACTAATGGTTTGGTCCCTTGACCCACCCCTGCCTCAGAAACAAAAATGTCTGTTGTAAGAAAATTGTGATTCCCATGATTTCATCTTGAAAGCTGGTGTGGTTCAGGGAAGATGAGCAGTATTTTAGGAAGTTGTATCCTTTCTTTAACCATAGTGTTTTCATCTTAAAGAGAAAAGCCCAAGCCAAGCAACTGAAAAATACTGAAACACACGGTAAGAACTGCAGTCTTACAACCTACAGGCTCTTTAGGAACCACACAGGGAAAGCAAATAGTGCACAACCCTCCTGCCTGAAACTCCATCCTACATCTTTCTGTAATCAGTAAATTCTAGTGAAACTTCTGATAGGCTGCTACACAAAACTTTCTGGTATTTCGGGTACCTTCAACAGCATTCACAGAAACATTATGGCATAGCTTGAACCTGACACAAATCCTAGTCAGGGATGTTTTTTTCTTAATAGTCCTGTATTTGAAATGATTGCATAAATCCTGTTTAGCAACCTGCAATCTCTGCTATGCTAACATATCTCCTATGCATTCATTATGGTATAGCTCCTATACATGCTTCAGTAGTTAATATTGTAAAAAGTCCATACCTTATGAAACTGGTGATATAGACATGAACAAAAGTGGCCATCAGGTACTGACAATCAAAGCGATCCATTATCCCACCATGCCCAGGGATTGTGTCTGCAAAATCCTTTTGGGTATGAAGGACAAGGAGGGGAAAGAAGAAGAAAAAAAAGATGGTCAGTTATTCCCATGAAACACACTAACGATGTATCACTTGGCAGCAGCACATTAGGGCTGCAAGTGAGCCGTGGTTTTGCTGCACTGAGCCAAAAGTTAGCAAAAGGCTCCTTTGCTAAAGGAGTTTTTAACTGCAAAGGTGAGTCAAGGGGTGAGAAGAGAAAGAAGAGAAGCAGCAATTTGTCCACAGTATCGCACTAGAGGACAGCAGTAGGTCAGGTGCAGGTGTGGCAGTACTGAGAACACTTGAGTGCCTATATACACTTCATTTTGTAGCAAACCTCTTAAGCTACTGGCTGTTGTTTCTTGCCTCTGCAGAATCTAATTCTTGCCTTAAATATCTTTTTTGCTTTATCTTCTACCCTACTTAAAAGCCATAATATGTGCATACAATATAAATATATCTAACAGAATCAAAAAACATATTGTGAAAAAAATGATCACTACTTAAAAAAAATACATTTCTGATGCAAACAAAGCTTGATACACCACCTTCATGTTACCTATCTTGTCTGTAGAACACCTTTATCAATCAAAATACCTTCATACATCCTTTTGGTCAGCCACACTCACTTGTGTCCTCTCTGAGTGAATACCCTGACCTTAGTCAGTCATGTGGGGTGACTGCCAGCAAGTTAAACTAGCCCTTCCTAGTGCTGGGCAGGCATGGAGTGTCCAACCTAAGCTACACACTGCCTTCAGCAGCAATTCCACAATATCCCTGACTTCCCAGCAGTCCTTTGGTCATCACTTTGGGGCCCAAAAGTTTTAAAAAGAATCAACTTTTTAATGTTGTACTCTAAGAATAAGTTCTGCTTTTCAGCAGCATTTTTTTCATTTCAAATTCCTTCTTTACACAATCTTTTGCTATGTGGCCATACAGGTATGAGAGTGTTGTGGCCAGCAAGGTGCTGGGCAAGATGCTGAGACCAGCATGAGAAAAAGGGATAAGTACAAGCACATGTACAGGAGTTCAGCACAGAGAGGTTTACACACTTCTGTGCAAAGCGCATGCCAGCTTGGTGGACATATGGAAAAACAGCATGAACAACAACAAGCAACAGGGTAAGAATTACAACATTCCTACTAAGACATAAAGAAGGTCGGGAAAAAATTTGGGGCTACCCTCTTGCCATACTCCTGCTGCCATTTAATACCAGCCAGGGACAACACTGCCACAAGGGACAGTGCACACCTTCCAATAAACAGAGAGCAGCAGGTGACATAATTTGCCAATACACACTCCTGTTACAAGGCAGCACTGTACTGGCAAGGGCAGTCAAACATCTCATGCTTTGGTGAGCCTGATACACCAGCATCTGCCTGTGACACAAATACCACTGGTAAAAACCAACCATTCACAATCTGAAGGGTACACCACTGTCAGCACTTTTGAGGCATCTACAGATTGCCTTTCATGTCAAGTATAATATCTCACATCTTGCTTGTCTAAACCTCTTCTGCAACATGACTTGGAAGAGTAATTATCGATCAAACTATGAAACCAAATTATTCTTATATTTCCAGTACTGAAGTCACACGCTGACTATGCAAAGTTTGAAGAATAACACACACACACACATCTGATAAAACGAAATCCTGTTTCTGATGCTAAAAAACAGCTCAAACATCATCTCAACTCAGTAGAAACTCCAGCTACTACAATGAATGATTTTAAAAAAACCCTAAACCCTACCCCACCAACTTATCTAATGCAAAGAGAAAACCAAAACAAAACCAGCTTACAGGATTCATTACACACCTTGATTTTGAAAGCTCTTTTAAATCCACTGGCAAAGAATCCTCCAAATGGCCCAATTAATGAGGCAAATGTTGACAGTGCAAAGCTGTGCATCTGAAATGGGTACATATTCACCGTTTCCTACAAGAAAAATAATTAACACTGTGTTTCAATATGTTTGATTGTAGGCATTTTAAGCTTACAAAGGGTTGGAGCGTACATTACATGGAACTATTGCTGGTGGTCCTTTTTCACTCATCACGGAAGTAATGCCACTAACACACAGGATGCTGAGGTGAAGAGAGCAAAACTCCAATCCTAACAGCAGTGACATACTAGCTGAAAAGAGAATGAAGTTCTACAGGCTTAATTCAGCTTACCCCTAATTCAGGCCATAACAAGCCTTTGTCCACTTTCCACAAAAAAATTCAAAGGTTTTCCTTCAAAAATAGGTCTGCAAAATACTTAAGTGGCATCCATGATCAGCACAAAGAGAATACAGGCCACAAGATCATAGGCAGGTTCCCTTGGGGGACTCCAGCAGTGCATTTCCATCCTGCTTGGGGTGACCATGTCCCCCATATGAGCAATGGAGAGGCTTGTGGCATCAATTCAGTTCTTATCCTGCCAGCCTTACCAGCATTCAGATACCGTTCTAAAATGGTTTGGAAACCCATTTAAGCTGGGAAGTATGATTTCAATTTTAACCAGCTGAAATTGTTTTCATGAATTGAATGGGTTTTTTTCCTTACCCATCCCAACACAGCCTGAAGCAATGGTGGCACAGAGTACTTCTTCATTTGAAAGAGCTCTGGAGGTTCACACTCTGTCACAAATCTGTTGGTTTCACTGTTGTATTCCACAGGGCAGACAAAGTACTGATGATGAGCCAAAAAATAGGAAAACTGAAAAGCAAAATAAAAAAAGCGTTACTTCACAAAGCATAAAAAATGCTATTGATAAACTTCAATTTCAAAATAGGGATGCAACTAATAGATAAAACTATTCCAGATATAGTAATAGTAGTGGCAAAAAAATGATCAATATAATCTATTCAGGAGAGGTGAAAACTTTGCCTACCCTTTCCAGACAGTGATGAATTGGCAGAATTCTCTAGCCAAAAAAATACCCTAACTCTTAGGCTTTCAGCAGTTTGAGAGAACCAAATTTATCAGTAATTTTATTTCAAGCGAAAATATGAAGTTGAAGACTGAATCTATACAAGGAAATTCCCATCCCTGGAAGTATTCAAGACTAGGTTAGATGGACTCTGAGCAACCTGGGGTAGTGGGAGGTGTTCCTCTACATGGCAGGGAGATGGTAATGAGATGATCTTTAAGGTCTCTTCCAAACTCAACCATTCCATGGTTCTATGAATCTCCTGTGGTTACTTACAATAAATCCGAATACAACAGTGGAAAAGAAGCCTCCAATGAACCCTTCCCAGGTCTTCTTGGGAGACAGCTAGGCACAAAAGAGATAGTCCACCAGTTACATCACTGCACCCTCTTTTACTCTATTTCTTGGTCTTGTTTGTGAAAATTAAGCTCCTACTTGGTTTTTTAAAGATTTGTGTGAATGTCACCAGCTGCAGCCACTGAACATGATAAATAGAAGAGTATGGCCAGGACCTGTCCCAGGCAAGGTGACAAAGAGACACATTTTGATTTGTACCACTGGGCAGTTTGAGGGAAGGGAGAGCTCCCATCCCATCTGCTACTGCTGTCTGGGGGCTGCTGCCAGTCTCTGGCTGCATCTGACCCAGATTAAGCAACTAAACTCCCTTCAAGCAGAAGACTGGAAAACCTGCATGAGCACACCTCAGCTCTGTCGGACAGCTCTGCAAGCAAGTGCCCATTTAGATAGTGCCGAAAACCTGGGTGTGACACAACCACTGCTGGGGATGCTCCTCAGGAGACATCAGCTTCCTGCAGACAGACTGGAAAACCAATACAGCAAGTAACTAGAGACACCAGTGTGTCAAGCTGTTTTGTTCACCAAATGCTATCACATTTTCAATTTAAGAGCAGTTTAATAACAGAACCAACTAAATCCCCAAAAGTTAACATGGCAACATCATGAAAATAATTAATGGCTTTCTATGGGGTCTCACATATTCTACCAGAATAGGAAGATTCACGTTTGAGCCCTTCTCAACAAGACCAAATGAAAAGCAGTTATATATGACCTAGTGGCTTATTTCAAATTACAGTTTCTGTGCAATAAGCATGCAGCTAAACCTGCATCTTAAATCCAAAAAGAATGCAATTATAAATGATGATGCAATAGGCTTGAACTGTATTATCCTGTAATGACAATATCACATTCATATTAAACCCAATTTCCCATATACAAATTTTCAGGAATAGGATAGTCAGTTTGAGCTTTTTTAGCAAATATGTGAATCGTGCAGTCCAGTGTAAAGTATTTTTTTCCATTAACATGTTTCTGAACAAGTAAAAAAATTGCTATAAATTGTAAAAGCTTGTTAGAGAGGAAGTGCTCAAGCACCTACCTTAATTAATGGAGTTCTGCCAAAGAAGAATCCAAAAATATAAGCGGTAATGTCATTGCAGATAACACTTGAAATTGGAACCAGAAACCTAGAGAAAGACATTAAAAGTTTCACAGAGAAAAACTGTCTGAACCTAAACACAGGACAAAAATTGGAAGAGCAGAATTTTTTTCTGGGAAATTTTTCTGCAGTATTTAGAAGGAATTATGCTTCATAATGTACTCACCTCATTCCCCTATGAGCACCACATTTCGCTATACTGGTTTTAGTCTTCAGCCAAACAAGATCATTACAGATTCATGTTAGTTCAAGTCAAAGTGCATGAGCTTTTTTGGTGCATGAGCTAAACATGAACAGGCTGGCTTTTTCCTATCAGGCTTAAAGACTGGTACCACAGGTAAGAAGAAATTAACAGATATAAACATGTTAATGTTTTTGGTAGCATCAATCAAGGAAATTACTTATAAAGTTTAAATGACAGCTACATTTTTAAAAAATTGTTTTCCTTTTATATTTTTCCCTCTTGTCAATTTGAAGCAGCTTTTTAAGTGTTCTTTGCATGCAGACTGCATCTGAAGTTGGTATTCAAGCCTATTAAACTCTCTTTTTTTTTCTCCTTTTCAAAGCAGGGATGTATTAATAAGCTAAAAGTCTGATTTTGTGATCATCTGCCAAATTGCCTATCAAGAGTGGCAATAAGAAATAGTAGGCTAGCAAAGCAACTAGGTTCAGTTTAATGAACATAATCACTATGAAAAGAATTTGTATATAGAAGCTTTGTCAAAGGCTTTGGGCTTTCTTTCTAACTATAAGTATGCCTTGTCTGCAATAATCTCCCCAGATGCACATGTATCAGGGAAAGGAGAACATACAGCATTATGTCCTTGGAAGAACACAAACCATGTTCCATGTGCTTCTTCGTTCTTTCTCAACTTGAAATTTACCCTGTCCCTGAAGAAGTGAGGGGTAGGAAAACACACTCACTCTCTGAGGAGCAGCTTTACATAATCAAGTTTAACTGCATTGCCAAAATTTAATGTATAACTGGAAATGGGGAACAAAGATTGCCCAACAATAACCAAGATTAAAACTCTTCAAATATTTTAAGTACTCTGAATTTATTTGAACAGAGAAGGCTGTAGGGAATGTGGCGAGATGCGGGTTTTCAAATTAAATGGTCCAGCTTCAACACCTCTGAACAACCTGAAGCTCCCAAGTAATTGCAAAAGAATTGCTGGATATTCATCCATTCAGCAAAATGCTGTGGAAATTATTTGACCTAGCATGCAATCAATCCTATTCCTTGAAAGCAAATGAAGTGGTTGTTCAAAACTATCAGACTTGTGTCTGTCAATCTAGATAAAGAGGTTTCTGCTTCCTCTCCTGTATACTCTACCTCATCGCTCCCAATTCCTTCAATTCCCGTTCCAACTAGACTGTAATGCTTCTTTAATTTGTACTGCTTTAACTGTTCCCACAATTATTCCCTAAACAGATCTATGCAAAAGAACCAACCTTTCAATGCAATAGAGGTAGAAATCAGTTTGTCACTGTCCCCTTACCAGATCATGCCTTCAAAGAGATTTTGGATGACAAGATGAGATTGAGTTACAGTGATCAGCAAAGTGACATGAGTCCATGCGAACTGTTAACAATGCAACAACACGACAGTTAGTGAAAACACCAATTCATACACCTCCACAAATCCTGGCATGTCATCTATAAGAGCTACTGAGGAGCTCCCCGAGAAGACCAGTTCTAGTGATAATGCAAGAGATGTGTGCATACAGTATATCACAAGTGAACTGGCTTTCTGAAGCAAATTCTGAAACTTCAGCAGGTTTCTCCATCACTTACTCCACCCAGAGTTTTTTAATATGCAGTTTAACACCTGATTTAATAAGACATACACCTCTAGCATGAAAGCAGCAAGGAAGTTTAAACAATGTGATATTCTGTATATACATATAACAGATATGTTAGAACTGTAACAATAAAATGGCAATGAACTACTCATGAAAGAGTCATGTTACACAGATGTGAATCTCTCTCATAACAGAATACTCTTATGAAACATGAAAATTCTCAGGATCAGCAAAAATAAAGTGTTTGTTTTTAAGGGCATGGTCATTTAAACAATCATTTAGTTCAGTACTACTGTATGTACTTGGTGTTTAATATGTAGAGCCAGTGTACAATAAAGTGGTTTCCAAACAGATTACCAGTAAAGATTCTGCAGTAGATTTTATTTTCCAAACATGTTTAAATTAAGAACTGGTAGTTTTCTCATGATACACCAAATTTAAGCACTCTACATGTCTGGGCCATTTAACACTCAAGATGTCCTACTTCTTTAATTCTTTTATCATATGTGTTTTCCTATGACAGCCAGACTCTACTTCCAGATAAGACAACTCAAGAAGGCTGTAAGGGGGGTGGTACAAGAAATGACTAAACATTTCTGAGAATATTAATTGCTGGTTAATTAAAGCAACTCTGCAGCAAAATTTTTAGTATTTGTACAGTGATATTGGACCACCATCTAAACCCAAATGGCTACCCTATTAGAATCATAGAATGGTTTGGGTTGGAAGGGACCTAAAAGATCATGTATTTCAATCCCCTCACCACAGGCGGGGACACCTTCCACTGGACCAGGTGGCTCAGGGCCCCATCCAGTCTGGCCTTGAACACTTCCAGGGATGGGATAGGCTCTCCTTTTCTTCCTAAACACTGTGTTGCCACACAGTGGATACATGGCTTCCCTCTGTTTTATTGTAAGCCCCAGTTAATCACATTTCAATGTTTTCTGAGCATTGTCATATGACTGACACTACACATTTTCACCTTCTTTCCAGAATAGGAAAAAGGAAAAAAATCATGGCAAGTTAATATAATTAGATTGTGCCAAACTGAAGATGAGGAGGGTTTTTTGCAGATTAGAAGATAAAAGACTATCCCTCTTAGAAAAGCTGCATCTCACTGTCAGGTAAGTTCTCCTACAAACAAGGTGCATTACTTTGAATAAAAGATTTTTTTACATGCTTATACAAGGCTCAGTTAAGTTCTAGTCCAGAATTGGGGATCCTCAGTGGTAAAGTGTTATCTAAAGCAGTGCAGAAACAGAGGGGTTAACTGCATTCCCAGAGCTTTAGGAAATCTTTAAAGTTGTGCAATGCCCTGATTGCTCAAGTTCTTTCAAGACAGAAGCTGTACTGCATTGCTGTTTCACTGCGACTTCTAATCATTACTATATAGAAGTGGGAGGTGAGGTGCTATCAGTGAGGTGTTTTGGATTTGTTTCGGGTGTTTTGTTTGCTTTGGTTTTAACCTGTAATATTACAAAATTAGTTTTCAATGTACAAGATTCACATTAAAAAGTTCATGCTGTTGCTTAGTTACTATGCTGATTATTAGGTCACAAATATGAGACATGAGAATCCAGATTTCTTTTAATACATCAGTGATCTATTGAGATACTGCAGAGCAGAAGGCCAGCCCAGCTGTGAAGTGTCACAGAATAATTATTCCACATAGGGGCTATGATCAACTTCCCTTCGTGGTACTTCAGTGGGGCCTCTAGAAAGCAACACTTGAGTCACAAGAACCACTTTCCACACAATGCTGAACTGTTGGGCTTCAGACTTGGCAGGGAGATGCACCCCTTTCTTCAGCAATCTCTTTCATATCAGCCTATCACTAAGGGAAACATATCATGTTGGACATGCAGAAGGTCTCACCAAGGACAGCTTGTACTGACTGAAAGGCCACATCCTCGGATATAATAATAATAAAAATAGTAATCTGCAAGGTGAACAGATACAGTCCAACATGACTTGATTTCATGTTACTCTCAATTTAAGCACATTTTGTACACCCCTCTTCTGAACTATTTTATGAGCATATGGACATGACTGTTTCTAGTAACATTCATGAATGACCACAGCAAAGTGGGTAATACACACCATGTAAAACTGCAGACGATAATGTTTCTTCACTAAACTCAAAACAAACATGCAGAACCCTGTAAAACAAAGCAAGTGCAGTTTGTACCATCTTATACTCAATGACACTGAACTGTGATATACCAGTAATTCTCTTCCTTTGAAGCAGTTTTAAATCCCTCTGCTGCTAGAAGTGTTGGCTTATATTCAGTTATGTGTACATATAGAATTATTCTCATACAAGATTATGATTTAGTTAACACAGGTTTAGCTAAGTAATCAGTAAAGAATATCCATAGTAAACCTTCAGTAAAGAACATCCATCTCAGCACATACAAGGTCTCATTATGCACATCAATTTTTAGCAAAGGCAATCATCACTTTTAAAAACCACTCAAAAGCCAGGTCAACAAATTGGTTTTGAATAAATAATAGAAATAAATTAAAGGAAAAGACCAGCTTGCCCCTTTCAACCAGACAGGCATATGGCTGTATGCAATGCAAGTGTGAAGCATAGGTGCTGGAGCATTCAACTGACCAAAAAGAACTTTCTGGGTGATTAATAGTGCACCTTCTCTCCCAGGGCAACTTCCTGAGACAGTGGAGGTCAGAGGCCCTCAAAAGACCCTGAACCCTGGGGATAGCCCCTAAATGATCCCACAATCCCAATGCCAAGGGGCTCTGTTATGCCCTGCCTCCTCCTTTTGCTGCTTATGCCTGGCTTGTCTCATCTCTCCCCTCATCAGGTCACAAGGCATTATTTAAGCTAGTTTCCTCAAGCCAAAGCCAGCTGAAAAAGGTCAAGTTCTGCAAAGCTGGTTTCAAATTTGTGATCTAAGCACTGAACAGAATTTTTCTTTGGTTTAAGAAAAAAACCCAACAATTGACAAACTGACAGTTCATCACAAAGATCAGGTTTCTCAGTACACTTTACAAGTATTTGTAGCATAGCAGTCCTCTGTCCCTTAAGCCAATCTGAGACTTCAGCTGATTTAATTTTATACTAAACTGCATTGCTGAAGAAACATATTTACATGTTCACAAAGCAATACCTCACAAGATTGGCAGCTTGTGTCTCTTCTTCCTAGAGAAGAGGCATTTAAAAAGTTTTTTCTTTGGACAGGGAAGAAATCTATCCTTGAGGCAAGTATCTGAATATCTTGCAGACAAAATTAAGACTCAGGCATTTTGACTAATCAGTTCAAAAATATATTAGTAAATCCTATTACTGGAGACCTAGGAGAACACTTGCACAATAAAGCATCAATCCAGCACAGCAATTACACACAGAAGTCATCACTACAACCTGCCAAAACAGCACTAAGTCTTCAGCAACCAAAATTAATGCTTGCCAACCACTTTTGAGCACTATTATCTCAACTTTCTCAAGATCATCTCCTTGTTTAGGCTGCCTTCTTCTTCTCAGTGAATGCAAAATTTGTATTCACCTTTTCACAGGAAAAATGTAACTGCAAACACCTCATTTCCTCAAGCATTAAGAGGAAAAAGAAACTGAAAGTGCACAAAGATGAGGAGCAATTATATATTTTTCTAAATTAAGTAAGCAAATGCAGCACAAGTTTCATTTTTGTGATTTCCTGTACTTACCTGTTAAATAGAGCACAAAAGATATAAACCTGTGGTAACGAATGAGGAATTGCAGCTGTTCTCTTCTTTGCACAAATGTAGCAAAGTAATCAGCTACAGTCTCTCCATAAAAGAAGTAGTTCACACACAGCAAAAAGTACCTACAATATGCAACAGCTAATAGTTATTTTAATGAGGCAATATGTATTAAATGCAATTCTTAAAAACAAAACAAACAAAGACTTATTTATGACAAGTTAAAAAAATAAGTGAAAAAAGGCCAACTGATTTGTCCAAGTTCACAAGGGAAACACAACTACAGAATTCTGTATTAGAAACAGATGTCAAGTTTTATGTCCGTACATAGTCCACAAATCTGTCATTTCACCACAACAGGATAAGAAGAAGATGACTTAAGTTTCACATCCCCGTTTATTGATATTCTGCCTTGCTACTCACCAGCTGAGGGATCTAAACCATGGTAAATCATACGAGTGGTAGACTCTGTAACCAATAGTAATGATTTCATGGTAACACTTCACTTGGATGCTTAAGACCTAAAGTAAGAGAAATAAAAAACTTTGCAAATATGCTGCAGTTGTTTCTTACAGGCAGTAAGGAGCACTGCAGCCTGCATTAAAGGGGTGACATTATTCTAAGTCAAATTCCACTCAGAAAACAGCTTCACAGCAAATCCAAGGAAAACTAAGCTCCATTGAAAACTTTAAAAAAAATCTCCAAACCACTGTACATGAAGAAAAAAAATCCCACATGAAGGGCTAGCTTCAAGAATATATTTCTGAAACAAAAGAAGGCTCCTGACCTTTCTGCATTTAAACAGTTTGACAGCAGCAGGTCAGAAGTGCTTCCTGTAAAGAAAGCTCTCCTATTTCTTTTGGCTAAGTTTTATCTTTACATTTAATTTGAGAAACATTTTCCAGGCCCAATAGGAAAAGCTAGCCATGCAACACAGCTTGGACACCCAGGTCTTTCACTTGCAACCATCGCATTAAGGCCAATTAGCATTTATGATTAGAGGCAAAGCTCGTCTAACCCAGGTCTGAATGTCACACCCTCCCAGGCCTTCATTTTGTCTTGCTGACCTCACAACTTCCCTGCACTGCCAGTGTGAGTCTGGCACTATATCCTGTCATGCCTTTGGCCTTCAAAGGACTCTGCCACTTCTGTCCAATCCGCAGTCTCCGAGCAGATCACCCTACCCAGACATACGGAATTGCCAAACTCAGGCCATGGGTAATCCCGTGCAGGGGCCGGAGCAAGAACCTGCCCACGCTGCTGGCGGGTGTCAGCATGCAAGTCTTTGCAGCATCCTCTTACTGCCTGCATTCATCAATGCATTCCATCTTGCTCAATGTGTGAACACAGATTAAACAGTCTTACACCACCTCAGTGAGTTAATTTTGAAGCTCCCCTATCTCGTGCTCTTTCTTCTGCTTGGCCTACCTTATAAAACTTAAATGTTATAGGCAAGAGCAACATTACAGGATTGCACCTGACAGTGGAAAAGGGCACCAGGGTCCAAGCCATGGAAGCCTGTCACCTGAGTAGCCAGAAAATGTACAACATACATCTCAACTCTTTAGAGCAGTCTCAGGTCTTGTCCTCCAAACTTCAGTGGATTACTCTTCCTACAAGTCTCTGGGCATTTTCAGTCCCAGTATTGAGATTTGGTTTTATCATGATAACTCTTATTTAAATATAAGTTATTTTATTCCAGTGAAATTAAATAATTCATGAAAAAGACTTTTTCCCCTCCATTCTTCTTTTTACATAGTCTCAAATATCAACTTCATTAACAGCTCATTATATTAGAAGACAGACTTTTTGCTTTATGGCACAAAAGAACAACTCTATTACAATTCTATACTAACTTTAATTACTTTTTGGTTCATGTCTTAACAGCTTTGCCCATGATTGCAATCTCACAGTATACCATGAATACACAAAATCACCCTGCAAATTAATTACTTCCTTTTTGTTCATAATCATCATTCTCAAATGCAACAGACTACTAAAGGAAGGACTGCTGGAAAAAAAAAATCTCTTTACAGTAACCTGCACTTTAAAAGGGCTTTTTTTGTTGTTTCTTCACACACAAGAAAGAAAATCCTCCAAGACTGAGACAATGAATTAGTAGTTTGTTATGTCATTCATCTGAAGACAGGAAATATAAACCAGAATAATTCAGCTGTAGAAACTGTAATGCAGACCATAATGCTGGTGAAACAGCACTCCAGTCTCTCAAGAAACTAGATTTTATGACCTTTGGAAGAAGGGGCAGGTGACTCAGAATGACTACAAGGATGTTGTAAGGTTATTCAGGAAGAACAGTAATAGGACCAAAGCCCAATGAGAACTTAATCCAGCTACTGCCATAAAAGACAGTAAAAACCACCTTTATAAATACATCAGAAGCAAAAGAAGGGCTAAGAAGAAGCTCCATGCTTCTTTGGATGCATGGGGAAACATAGCGACAAAGAATGAGGAAAAGGCTGAGGTAGTTAATCCTTTCTTTGCCTCGGTCTTTAATGGTAAGGCCTGTTGTTGAGCTGGGAGACAGGGACAGGGGTTGGTCTCTTCTCCTAAGTAAGAAGTGAAAGAAAATGGCCTCAATTTAGATGGAAGGGGAGGTTTAGATTGGATATTAAGAAAAATGTCTTCACCAAAAGGGCTGTCAAGTACTGGAAGATGCTGTCCAGGGCAATGGTTGGGTCACCATCCCTGCAGATATTTAAAGGATGTGTAGACATGGCACTCGGGGACATGGTTTAGTGGTGGACTTGGCAATGCTGGGTTAACAGTTCAACTGTTTGATTTTAAAGGTCTTTCCCAACCTAAATATTTCAAGGGATACAATCCAAAAATTGCCTCACAGGAGGCCAAGAAAAAAGTAAAAACACATTTTGACACTTAAATAAACTTTGAGTCAAAAATTGGAGCAGTTACCTAGAAGGATCAATTTCAGTGCATTAAAAGCTACTTTCCTGCCTGTTCCTTGCCATGACTGGGAAAGATAGTTAAACCATCATTCAATAAAAATACCAGCAATTAAAATGATGCAAAGAAGCAGTAAAGGCTGACCTGCTATGCAGCATGTATGAAGAATATTATAACTATTGTTTTTGTTATCCTCATCAGTATTTCACTTCATGACCTAAAAATGCACTTTGTCTGTACCTTAGACAGGGATCTAGCTCCAACCTACAGATAAATGCAAGGCCACAATGAAGCCCCATAGAAAAATATGGAATTAAAGGAGCATGGCTGAAGAAAGCCTTTCAGTGCCAGTTGCAGACAGGAAACCAGGGCGGCCTGCTTTCCTTCGTCGCAAAATTGCACCTGTCTCTTAATTTTTTTTTAGATTTTTGCTGGTTTTGGTGGGTCTGGGGTTTTTCTTGGGTTGGCTTTGGTCTGATTTTTGTTTGCTTGCTTTTTAAAACAAACCTCAACATACAACAGTAGGTGATACAAACTAGTCAATGAAATGGATGACAGTAGTTAAGTAAGGCAAGAGTAATTCAAATTCTTAGAGTTACTTTAATTCCTAAAAAAAAAAAAAAGAAAAGTAATTACAGTATATAAGAAGTCCTTAATCTAAAGGTTCAGTTGTGAATCTGTCAAGTGTTTTTCAAAAGTATTTACATTTACAGAAATAAAAGCCAATTGCTCTGAATTGTCCGTGCAGTTTCCTTTCAGCCTAGGCATGATGCATGAAGAGATCAAGTAACTCTTGCACAGAAGAATGCATTTAAATAAACTTACCAGAAGCATCAGCATAAATGATCCCAGATATATAATCAGAAAAAAACCAGAAATCATAGCTAGGGAGACAATTCCACGAATCCACCAATTTTTCCATCTATTAAAAAAAAAAAAAGCAAGCAGTTATAAATGAAAATAAATTTCACTCCCTCTGCTAACTAGAGATTAAACTTTATTAGAAACAGTAGGAATAGCAGAAATTTTTGTGTTTAATTAAATGCATATCAAGAAACACAGAATCAAGCAACTATCTGACTAAACAGGATGCACAGCACAAGAAATTGAAGTGAGACACCATTCTTCTTCCCCCATGCTGCCTCTACCCTGCCAAATGTCATTTGCAATGAATTGGTACAACCCCATACAGAAGCTGCTGTGAAAATACATCAGGACCCTCAAAAAGCATCACATAAGCTGCAAGACTGATGGGAAAGGCTTGCATATGAAAGAAAGACTGCCAAGTAAAAAGCAAATGGTTCTTTGAGGAGTAACAGACACACAACAAAATCCTCAGAACAAGTGATCACCAATTTTCCATAGCAAGAAAATAGCTCTTTTGCCAGGTAGAGGGTTATCTATCAAAAGCAGTCCTTTGCTCTTGTGAGCAATGGAACCAGGACAGGAGAATATGTGACAATAGGGGATGATGGGTCAAACTAGCTGTACTCTGTCCTTATAGACCTTTGCAGCTGCTAGTGGCTACCCAGGGAAAAAGAAATAAAAACTTCTGTTACCACGGAGTCATAGAATCATTTAAGTTGAAAAAAAAATCCAAGATCATCAAGTCCAACCATTACTCTAGCACTGTCAAATCCAACACTAAATCATGTCCCTGACTGCCACATCTACACATCTTTTAGATACCTCCAGGGATGGTGATTGCACCAGTTCCCCAGGCAGCTTGTTCCAATGCTTGACCTTTTTCCTAAATTAAACCTCTCCAAAGGTTTAATTCCAAACGTTTTTCCTAAATTAAATTTTCGTAACATCCAACCTAAATGTCCTTTGGCACAATTTGAGGCCATTTCCTCTAAATGTACGTTGAACTAACTAATCAAAAGTTACTGCTAAACACAAAGCCCCCTACTATAAACCTCAAGACATTCTTTCTAATATTTTGCTTTGCATCAGTCTTGTGTTTTATTGCTGCATCAGGAGATACACCTGACTTGGGAGACACCTGATTCAGTGTTAGTTTTGAATCAGACTCCAGTTCTAATGTAAACTTCAACTACAATAATTTGGTTTTCAAGGATGTGACTCATTGGCAGGTTGATGACTGCTACAGCCACTAATTGGATTTGCCTTAAGTATCAGAACAGAGGCAGAAGAGACTTTATCACAATATGTTTTATGTTCCTCTGTGATGTGAGATACACAGTAGCAGCTTGCCCCTGGTGGCATATCCATAAGGAGCAAGCCTCCTTTAGAAGAAATCAGCTTCCTTTAAGAGTAATGTTAAAATACCACACAGTATCTTGAAGGTGTTGGCAAGCACAGCACTGCAGAGACAGCTTCAGTCAGACAAGAAGCTCTAGAATTTAGGAAGCCACCTGCCAAGTTTATTGTATCCTAACTCTCTGCTAGAAAGTTATAGGTACCATTTCTTTTAAAGGTCAAATACAAAGAATGTCCATATTTCTGAGAGTTACAGTACAACCCACTCATGTTGCACATGTTGCCAACAGCTCTGCTGGGACTGCTGGCTATGTGAACTGGCAGGTAATTTCAACTCTAACATTCATAAAGCACCAAGAATTTAATTTTTCACTCAAAGCACCTTTGTACACCTTTGTGCAAACACTCCAATAAAGAATCTCAAGCATGTGAAACAGGAAAGGTTTCACGTGCACCTCTTAAGTGCAAGCTTTGAGGTATCACCACACTCTTTGGAACAAGTCTGATTTGGAGACCTAAGACTTCCACATTTAACACAACAAGAGAACTCTGAAACTAGACACTCCTTGCAGTGTGATGGCAATAAGGAACATCACATTCTGCTCACAGCTGGTGCAGTTTAGCAACAGGCTTCTTAAAACCTGAAACATTACATCTGCTTATAGCTCATGGACATAACAGAAACAGACAACAGATTAGAAAAGGAGCAAGGCAAAAATTAATTTCACACTGCTATTGGAGATATCTACTGGAGATCAGGTTTTTTTACAAGGATTTGGAAGGTTTTAACTATGGTCTGGATTAGAGATCCTTCTTTTGACTCTTGCAAGACCTAAGTTATATCTAAAATATACATTGTGTATTGCTTGGTTTGTTATATGGAGCATAAGGTATATATGACACCCATATTCATTTTAGTAGGTAGTTTTTTGATATCTATCACCTAAATGTTCTTTCATTCACTAGTGAAAAAAATGTAATGCAACTTGCTCACCCCAAAAGGGTTTGACTGATCAGGTGTTGTAAACGGACTGGATAAAAAATTATACAAGGAACTTTATCCGACAGCCTTCATGAATATGCAGAGCCACACGATTATCTATTTATACACATACCCATCCCCCCACATTTGCTGGCCATCAAGCTCCTGGGAGGCTGAAGGTAGAAACCTAGGTTTTAAAAGAAACATCAGGAAAAAAAATATCTGTGGGAAAACATAACCTTAGCTTAAATGAGTTTCAGCCATGCGGCTCTACCCGAATGAAGAGCTCTACCAGCTGGGACCCTGGGTGGGGCAGCTAAGCTAACCAGTCATGGTGTGGGGAGGAGCATGAGCTGTGTGATATAAAAGGTTGTGTTTTAAGAGGCTGAAGGCAGAGGATGATGATGAAGCAGTTGATACTACTACTGCTGAGGCCCGCCTGAAAATATCCCTAGCGTGGTCACAAGAGTGCTGTGACAAATATCACTTTAAAAAGTATGGACATATCAGCCATAATGTATTTAACAGAAAATTATTTAGAAGTGAAAATGTCACAAAAATCTAGCAAATCTCACCCTAAGAATTCACACATCTTTTCTTTCCATTTATAAACAAATACTGATCCTGTTCCCTAACCTTGGATGTAGGAAATCAGTTTATTATAACCTCCAGAAATAATCATTCTGTAATTCAAATTCTTTAGCCCATTTTATTGCAATGCTCAGACTCAGCAAATGTTTACGTAAACTGCATTTACTTAGAAATGCATGCAATGGGTAATTTACAGGTGTATGCAAAAAATATTACACTGAAGGAACTATCAAACCATTAACAAATCAATAATATCCAGTAAAAATTTAGCCTTGAATTTTCACGTCTATCATATGAAATTTAAAACTGCAGTACAATTTGTAAGACTTAAAACTGCAACATAATCTGTATTAATTTTAGCCACCAGCTGTTAAATTTTAGGTGAATGAGAGCTCTAAATGAGAGCTCTTTGTTTCACTATACCTGGCAGATAAGCCTGACAAAGCCCTCTTGAGGATTTCTGGAGTGCTGTCTGTTGGTGGAGGAACTTCAGGAATATCTGAATCACTTCTAAGGTCCAACTCGCAAAGTCTTTCTTCCAAATCCACTTCCTATCACAACAAGAAAAATAAAAATATCAGAAAACTCAATACAACATGAAGGATTGTGTCAGAAAACAGTATTGAAAGACAAACACTGGGAACTGATAATACCTGCATTACCTTCTAAAAGACAACAATGGTGTACTAGTGAAACTGGAGATTTTGTAGGAGACAAATGTATGCCAGTAAATGTTTATAGGAAGGCGTGTACTCAGATGTTGTGATATTACCTGCAGTATTCAAGAAACTTCCCATTCTAGGCACTGCTTTTTCAAGGATATATTTCCAGAAATACTACAGCTGACACAGAATACAGGAGTTTGCCAGAAATCCCCACGCCTCTAACACATTCCCTTATCTACATCTCAAACTACCCTTCTATGGAATAAGGGGAAGGTTTAATGTCACATTAAGAAAAAAAAAGGGGGAATGCAATGCATGAAAAAACAATCCCTTTATATAATGAGAAGAGGTTGCTGGCAGAGTTGTATACATGCTAGGGCTTGAACCCTCAGGTTTGAAAAGTACAATCCAAAACCAAACGGTGAAGTGACCAAGTGTTCCATGGACACAGTATTGCTGAAAATAATTTTCTGTGTGACTGCAACACCACGTTGTTTCTTTACTATTCGCTGAGGACTGCTAGAGAAGACATTATCTAGACAGACTGTGTGTCTAACCCAAATGAGAACCAGGCACTACATATTTTGGTGACAATGTACAAATTGTCACCAATGTTCAGAACACACTGTCAGGACTACTTTTCTCTCAGTTAAAGCCAACACTAAGGATGACTTCGCTTGTTCTAATGTTGCAAACACCACAGCTCCAGGGAGCTGGAAAGCTGCATTCAGCCCTGGCACACCAGTAATGCAGAGGGCAATTTCTAGCTCAGTGTCTGGCTCTCTTGAGATCTGAACTTCCTCCTGACCTCCCTGACTCGCCTCACCTTCTTACAATTTCAAACAGCTTCCAGCCTGCCCTGCTGCCACAAGTTCATCAGTTGTTAACAATTATAGGGACTGTTAAATAACTGTGCTTTAAAACTTTCTTCTCCACTGTTATATGCTCTTTATCCATCTCCCTCTCTTTCCAACTTCCTCATCTCAGTTCTTTCTCCTTTATCTATTTCCATTAACTAGGAACTTCTGCTTTTCTTTCCTACTTTTCCTTAACAATATTATTTTCTTCCCTTGTTCTGAGTATTTTTGTCACTTTTTCTAAGCCAGCAAAGATATATCCTCCCTCTCACTCCTTCTACAAGACACCACAGAATTAGGTGCCTGCAACCCCAACCAAGCCTAGCATGGTTATTCTGTTTATAAACCATGGCCTTTTCCCTGCAGCTGCACTTCAGTGTAACCTCTGTCCCAGTGCCTGGCCTCCGCAAACAACACAAGGCAGAAGATAAGGTTTTCCAAAGCTGGTCACCCAAACCCAAGGGCCAAGCCCACACCTCGGGGTTGGGCAGAGGTGGCTGTGGAGGGGCCAGGGGTCAGGAGCTGCTTCAGGCAGGCTCTAACCTTGGACGCTTCTCAGGCTCTCCAGGGATCCGAGGGAAAACACCATTCTTTCCACTTCTAGAACCTGAGACAGTGAGCTGGCACTATACACATGCACAAGGGAAGTGGGTACATCCTCTCTTTTTTAAAGTTAGGCCTGGATTTTTCTCATTCACTTGATGTACCACACACGTGTCCAAGACGAAATTCTCAATTTTACACCATTTACTTCTTTCAAAAAGATGATCAGTGCTTCCCCAATCCTTGAAACCCTACAGCTGAATAATTATTAGGCAGACTCTGCCTATAATTAATACAAGTAAAAAGCATAAATAAGCTGTGGTCCAGACTTCAGAAATTCTGTAGAACACCTGAAAAAGCACACAAATAAAAAATTACCACACTCGCAACCCTGCTATTCAGCAATGTTTCTCACAGTGTTGTACCACAGCCTAGGAAATCAACTATAGGAGCAATTGAGGGATCACAGCTCTCCCCCAAAGCTATTTTCCAACTCCTGTGACCTGCTCTGGAGTGCAGTAAGCTGTCTATACAGTCCCAGGAGACACCACTGACTGCGCAGATGATGCGCAGTAATCCTGGCCCTAAGACCATGACTTGGCGTCTTTAATATTAATCCCTGCTTGCAGACAGCAGAGATGTTCTCTCTTTTAAGCACTCAGAACTAAGAATATCCCCAAACTTTTTTATTCCACTTTGGTATTGCAGAAAACAATTGTATCTAAACAATTTAATAAAAAAAAATCATACTTAGTTTAGTCCCTCAGATCTTTAACACACAACCATCCATTATAAGCAATATTTTAAATTTGCTACTTCTAATATCTGAATTCACAAGTGCATGGCTTTTTTCAGAATATCTAAATACCCTGAAGAAGGAGTCTGTTTATCTGATGTGATTTTCAGTACCTCATGGGAGCTTGGTTGGTGCAGCCTGCAAGTTGCATAGAACTTGGTGCATTTTTTTCGCCTTACATTGCTACAATAACCAGTGGGAATCAACACCTCAACTATCTTCAACTTCCCTGTGAAACACACCTCAAAAACTACCATGAATGCTTTATTTTCCAGTTAACTGCTATCACAGCCACAACAATTTCCTGAATAAGGTATTTAGCTTGTAAAGTCAGGAACCAAATAGAAAGTTGCTCGCTAAAAGTTAGTTTATTGTCCTCTGCAACATTAAATGCTTAGAACCCCATCACTGGAGGACAATGCTTCCTTTCTAATCAAGAAAACGAAATTATTTTACGTCATTGATTACAAACATTCCAGTTTACAGCCACAAATAACAACAATCATATGGAAGGAAACTCTAAGTTAATCACCATAAAAGCACTCAAAAAAAAAAAAATATTCAAGAGCCTTGCTACTGCAGCTTGACCTTGTATAAGCACTTTTGGAGTTCAGAACAAACCCAAGCAGCCCTTCCTTCTACTGCTCTTCAGATTTCAGTTCTGGCGAAGCTTAGTACACAGTAACATTAAGGACCTGTGAAGGTCTCGGGAAATGACATAGGTTTCACACTGTGAACAGGTATTTACAAGGTTTCAAAGGTTAACTGAAACAAGCACACGTTGTACTGTCCTAAGTGTCTAGGAAACCTTGCAACCCCAACTCCAAATTGTTTTATCCAAGGTGTTTGGATTTTTTGTGAGAGTTTTCAAACTGCAGGTGACAGAGCCTTTTATACACAGAAATTGTGCCACTCCTTCCTCCTTGATTCACATCCAAAGTGTCTGTAACAGGTAGATGCTTTAAGTTTGGTGTTCTCAAAAGATAAAACTTTCATCCTTATGCTAAATCTTCTGTACAAGACTACAAATACTTGGCCATACAAAGGGGGAAACTCAACCAGACAAGAGCCTGAGCCTCCATACCAGGAATTCAGAACATGTGACACCTTGCCATAAATTAAACTTACATGTGAATTTCTGCTTGCTGGCTATTTTGCAACAGCTCACAAAATACAGCTGTGTGTCATGGAGAAAAAACCAGACATCTCCATCTTTCATCATCTAAAAGGCCACACACTTTTGAATTGCTGTTTTGTACCACATGCCCTCCACTACAATTTATACGTGCCAAGCAAACTATGCACCAGAATTATTCTGGTTACAAATGCACTTGCAATTTTGTACGGCATTTTTCCAGGACACCATAAAGAACTCCTAAGTAGACAGCAAATATGTTCTTTGAGAATGTAGCGTCTCCATGAAGAGTAACTGAGAAAATGAAGACACCGTCTAAGAATTTATGTGAAAAAGTTAATGAGCAAAAGAATTTAGTTGTAATTTTATAAGCCTAAGTGTTACTCAAAGTAAATTTTTTACTCCATTTTTGATCTTTCTGCAGTCTCTTTCACAAGTTTCATAGTGAAGTGAATAGTTCAGTTAGAACACGTAGAGTATTTAATTAGATGTGCCTTGATACCTTCCTCTGAAGCCAAGATATCAAAGTATCAGAAGATCCTGAATAGTGAAACCTTTTTTTCCAAGCTATTAAAGTCTGACATATGCAGAAACACAGGCGAGAGACCTGCACATACTGAACCAAAGACTGAAACCTACAGACCCTTCACTCTCTGCAATAGTACTAATTCACCCCCATTTTCAAGAAAACAGAGGTTTGGAAATAGTCTGCCCTTATTATTATTACCATGCTTGTAGCAGAAAACACAGAGGTCGGACTCCGCTGTGAAAACTAAACTGATCCATTTTCAGGGTAATCCAAGAGAAGTAAGCCCGATGAAGTAACTAAGTGGTCCATGACAGACAGACAGATCCACCATAGGCCATACTGCCTGAGCAATGTCATTAATCTCCCAGCAGTTTTGTGAGGTTTTGGATATCAAAGATTCAAGTTGAAGTATGAAGCCAAACGGAGCTTCACAGGTCTGAGCAACTTATCTGGCAATTCATTCTCTGAAAGGGCTGTCCCATGGAACAGAAACAGCTTTTTCAATACGACAAGAGAAACAGCATTCAGTGATTTCAAGCTTGTTGTAGTTACAAATAATTAACAGACAGCAATGCAATACGATCACACTTCCCTCTCCCTGTCCTACTCTGACAACTCTGTACAGTACAAAGACGAATAACTGTGTGATTACTTCCAGGATATACTAATTTTTTGGAAGCATTTGAAAGCATTGTCTCTTGCTTTTTTAGTAAAGGATGCAAACAACTGAAATTTTAAAAGAAGCATGAACACGTGCAAATCAGCCTGTAAATCTTTAACTGATTTATACGCATTAAGTATCTGAATGCCAAGTTATTCCTCTTGCTCTCAATGCTCACAGAGTATTTATGAAGGCACTTTGACTAGACATTCTTAGAAAAAGAGCACCCAAGACAAGCAGCAGGGCGTAAGAAAACGACAATCAAAAAATCACTCCTGCATGCCACAGGACAACACAAAGAAGCAACAAACTTGTGAATTTGCAGGGCCCTACAGGGCAAAAGTTAATGGGAATTTTGCAAAATGTCACTAGCTCAACAAGCTAGGGAGCACCTGGAGACACTGAGTCGTGCCGAGGTTGGGAACTTCAAGAAGCTTCACAAAGGGTATATCATTGTCCTAGGCTGCAACATAAGATATATTCTATTACCATCTCCACAAGCTGTTAAAACAGGTGGGGCACTGTTTGTTATCTCCTATCATGACTCACCCCTGATAACTCCCTCTGGGAGCTATCTCTGTTAATGGGCCATCAAGATCCCACTCCATGACTCACTGGAATTACCTCATCCCATTGTGAGATGCTCCGCCCAGGGGGGAGGAGCTAAGCATTCCCACCTGGATATAACCTGGGCTTTGGAACTGCACAAGTCAGCCCTGCCTACTGGATCCCCAGAGGACAAGCGCTACCACTGAACCTTCAGGTGGAGACCAGACCCTTCTACAGGATTACTGCTTTAACTGAACCACTTCACTTGGACTGCTACTGCCACCCTGACTAACAGGGTGTCAGGTTGTATCCTGACTCTGTCAGGTTTTTTTCCTTGTATTATTGCATTTATTTTAATTTTCCTATTAATTTTTAATTCTGAATTGCAATCTCCCACTGGTTTGTTTTCAAGCTAGTACATATTTTGGCGCCCAACATGCGGCACGACCCAAGGGAAAAAGTCAGAATTATAATTGTGTATTACAGAAATCTATCTACCATGCTGTTCAGCTTAGCTATATGGGTACTGTACCTTGGTCTCTATATTTTCCCTCACATGGGGTAATATTTGCCATTTATGATGCTCCATTTAAGACCAGGGAATGGTATGAAAATTCCCTTATTGGTTTCTTATGTCTATGACATGATAACCTCCGAGGCAATGGATGCTATTAGGAATATACACTCAATTGTGTTTCCCTGTCCTAGTCTCGGCGGCTACGTCTGGGACCTCCTCAACAATCACACCCAGCCCCTGGGGGTAAGAGTAGAGAGCAGTTTCTTTCAGTCTTTTAGACCAGGCACAGCCGTTTTTGACAATACTCAGTTCCCTCTGGATGCTAAGGATGGCATAATGTTCTTGTCAGTTCTCTTTTCTGTTTTCTCTATGACTGGCACCATGTATCTCATGCTTAGAATCAGAACAGTACTTGGTGTGGTACAGGGTCTTCTGGAGGAGGAGAAGAAAAGAAGCAAGTCAGCAGGCACCATGTCCACACAAACTGTCACCAAGAGGAAAAGAACCAAAAGAGCAGTCGACACCTCCACACAGACCATTGCCGAGCCAGAACAGCCTATGCCGGTAGCAGTTGCCCCCATCCAGAAGAAGAAATCAAAGAGCAAATCAGTCTGCATAGTGACTGACGAGGACGTGGCAAACCATCGCGCCCAGTAGAAGAGACGGAGCCAGAGATCATCACTCACTCTCTATCCCTAGGTGAGCTGTGTGACCTGAGGAGGGAATTCACCTGCCAGGCGAATGAGTCCATCCTGACCTGGCTGCTCCGCATCTGGAACGCTGCAGCTAACGACACTATTCTGGACAGAAGTGAGGCCAGGCAGCTGGGACCCCTGTCCTGGGATGTGGTCATTCACCAGGGAATCGGGAGAACCCAGGAAACTCTCAGCCTCTGGCGGCGACTGCTGGCAAGTGTATGGGACAGATACCTTTGCAAAGAGGACCTCCAGAGGTACCAAGGAAAATGGAGCACAATGGAACAAGGTATCCGATGCCTGAGGGAATTGGCTGTACTGGAAATCATTTTCTCAGAAGATGCAAGATTCCCTAAGACCCTAGATGGTGTCCACTGCACTTCGCAAATGTGGTTGAGATTTGCATGGCTCAGACAGGAGATATACTCCTGTTACCTGGCAACGCTGAGATGGAGGGAAGGAGAGGACAAGGTGGGAGCGTTGGTGGACAAACTGAGAATTTATGAGGACACCGTCACCACCGCATTACACACCCACGTTTCATCTGTGGA
>VZTJ01000288.1:0-10508 GCA_013397795.1 Orthonyx spaldingii
TTTCTTCTCAAAAGCCAAACACCATTGCTTGTTTGCTTGGTTGTTGGTGTGCTCCTGGGGTTTGTGCCTTTTCAAGCTCAGCCCAGACGAAACTTCACTCTTGGTTGCTGAGGGATTTGTAGCTGTCTGGAAGACTGCAGTTGGCTTCCCCTCAGATTCCCCTCAGCTACAAGGAGTTGTTGCTCTGAAAGCTCCTGAGCTAAAGCAGAACCTCAGGTGGGGAAAATTTCTAAGCCCTTTAGCAGGTTAAAGAAAACAGAAGATCCCTTTGGAGCTGTCTTGCCTCGAGGCCTCACTACTTTCCCCCTCTGCTCAGTAAAAGAAAATGGAAAATCTGGAAAATCTGTTGAGAATGGATGGTATCTGCCTTTTCCTTCAGCCAACGGAATGACAGAACCAAAGCTTCTTCCTTACCTTGTAACTGAGTTACTTCCTCCTGTCCCAGCTTACAGGGGAAGATGCAGTGGTGCCATGGCATTTCCCAGATCCCAGGGACACCACAGAGGAGAAAGCTACACTAAGAGTACCCAAAATCAGGATTGTGCTCCTCCATCACCAGCACTGTGGGCTTTTCCCAGGGCTTGGGAGAAAGGATCCCCAAGCTCAGTGTGTCTCCCACTCCTCTGACCAGAGCAGGTGTTATCCATTCAGACAGGGGCAATGAAATCTCTAAGGAAACTAGTACTGGCCCCTAGATGAGGATCTAATTTAATGAGCAGCCACCTCAGACTGTAATGGGTCTGGACTCAATCACAAGCGAGTAATCTGAGTCTGGATCTAATACAAATGCCTTCAGCACATTTTATTTTGAGCTCTATTTCCAGAAGAGACCAGTGGATGTAGAAAGTCAGTTTGCCCTGTATTTAAGAGCTGTCCTACTGTTTCTTTCCAGTGTGAACATTCAACCAAATCCCTTCATCCCTGTGTAGTCCCAGCCCCATCACATCACATGGCCGTGCATCAGCAGAGCCACGTTCATCCCTAAAATCACAGGTCCCAATAAGACAACCAGCCAAGACCCCGGGCACCCATCCCTCTGCTAGTATCTGCCATCCTTCCCTGGCTCCCCAGCACCTTCAGCACCCCATTTCCCTGTCAGCCCTCCTCTCACACCACTGACACAGAGTTAACCGCAAAAGAGCTCAAGGGTGACCAGGACACCCAACCGAAATGATGGGTTTGGGGAGGAAGGATTTTTGTGACTCATTTGAATTGGCCATGTGGACTGAACAGCACATCCCAGTTGCCTGTTTCAATTAAACAAGGTTTAATTTTCTAATTGAAATCTCATAGAAAAGCTGCATCTTTCTGATTAGTTGCCCTAGCATAATCATTTTGTCTGTACACAGACATCTGCCCTCCGGACTAACCTTTCTAGAAGCTGCATCAACAAAGTAATGCTAATAAAAATATCCATCTGTGCTTAAAGATAAACAAAGCACTAATACACCAAACTGCAGCTTAGATAATATTGGAGTCAGCTTTAGTGACATTACACATCTGTTAGGATGTATTTCCCACCCGGACCATCTTGCTCTTGCTTTGTAAAATATCTTTGTACAAAAAAATGTGAGAGCATTTCGCTGGGAGCCTTTGGTGTGCGTCACACTTGCAACCAGCCCTGCTCCAAAAGCCCTTTTCCCTGAGACACCCTGCTGGGACAGGGCTTGGGGATTAGGGTCTGTAACCTAAACATTATTGTACTTTAAAGTAAATGTTCCCTTGCTTGCTGTACTTGGGTTTCAGAGCCTCTTCAAAGGGCTGTTTTCTTCCCTTCTTTGAAGGCAAGGGAAGAATATTTCAAACCCCAGAAACCAGACACTTTGCTGAGCTCCTGCAGAACCGTGTGTGTGCCTGGATGGACACAGGAAAAACACGGTGCCCAAATCTCCTCTGGCACTGCCAGGGCTGAGCTTGCTGCAAGGCTTCCCAGGCTTTTCAGGCTGGAGACACTAACGCTGAGGTTTTTTTTTTCCTATGCCATTCCAATGCATAGTAAGTGAGAAATAGGGGAAGGGGACACACTTCAGTTTTGATCTCATTTTTTGTAATAGGCGCTCCCCTCCCCTCCCAAAGGAAAACTGATTTAACATGTTGGCAACCTTATCTTAAGGAAATTGATAAATCTGTTTCTTCCAGAAGTTCTTCTAAAAGGGTGATCTTATCCTATTATCCATGCTTGGCAAAGCTGTCTGGAAGTTGAAGCCTCCCTCATGGAATTGGGATCTAAGTCTGCCTTTCCCTTTTCCAGTGCATCCTGTCCATGTGTGTAAAATGGGAAGAGGAGCCACTGCCTGTACTTCAACCTTAAGGGAAGCTCAGCTGATGAACAATGAATACTTTTATCCTTGCCAAGCTTTAGAGTTGGGGCTGGAAAAACAACCCAGAAGCATCTCTGTCCCAATTGCTGGCCCTTTGGACAAAAAGCTGTTTATTTATCATCTGAAACCCAAGTGCTAATTACAGACAAATGCCAGATAGAGCCAAACAAGGGCTGAGGACACCCTGAGCTGTAAGATGTTGCTCTGTGCCTGTCCAAGCAGAGGACACGTGTCTCCAGCAGGGACACAAACTTTGCCTCAGTAGGGTGTCCCAGCATCACCAAAGGCTCTGGGGCATTTGTTTGCTCCCAAGTAACATGCAATAGGACAAGAGGAAGGGGTTTCAAGTTGTGCCAGGGGCAGTTTAGATTGGATATTAGGAAGAACACCATCACCAAAAGGGTTGTCAGGCATTGGAACAGGCTGCCCAGGGAAGAGGTGGAGGTCACCATCCTTGAAGGGATTTAAAAGAGATTTAGATAACTTGAAACAGTCAGGAATTGCAGCAAATCCAGTACACTGTGGAGGTATGCCAGGATCTCACACATTTTCCTGGTTTACCAGCCAGCAAAGGAGTGGCTGCATGAGCTCATTTTGTGGTGTGGAGATTTTAGTGTTATCTGTTACTGCTCTGTATTAGACAGCTGTCGAGATACCTGAGGAGCTCAATAAGTGCACAGAAAGATGACTGAAGTATCTATGAGCTCTCCAGGAGGCAAGACAAAGTAGGTAGCAAAATCTTCTGTTTCTGCATAATTCCTCTTAACACAATATCTGATGTTACTTTCCCATCTGGAGAGATGCCACTCACGTACTTAATTTTTAGTGTGAAAGAGGGTGTCGTGCCACTGTGGCTCAAAGGCTGCCTTTCAGAGGAATGCTCTGGAGGGGAGAAGGCATCTCACAGGAAGCAGCAGATTGGAAAACCAGAGCATCCTAGCTAAAAAAAAATGAAACCAGAACACCGGTTTCCATGACAGAAAATTATATTAGTCTTGCAGAGCATTATTATTAGAGGTAATTGAGAGCCTCTTGGAACGTGTGACTCACTGAAGTCTTTCAACGAATATTTACGAAGTCACCAACAGTGATTTCTGACCAGCTGGTGAAGGGAGAGGGTGGCAGAGCCATGAGAAGTCTGGTGAGACTGTGATGGGGAGGTGGGGGGGTNAAAATTATATTAGTCTTGCAGAGCATTATTATTAGAGGTAATTGAGAGCCTCTTGGAACGTGTGACTCACTGAAGTCTTTCAACGAATATTTACGAAGTCACCAACAGTGATTTCTGACCAGCTGGTGAAGGGAGAGGGTGGCAGAGCCATGAGAAGTCTGGTGAGACTGTGATGGGGAGGTGGGGGGGTGGGAGGAAGCCATCAAAATGCCTCACACCACCTCAGCTAGGCTCTACTCCCTAAGCCCTGTGGGTGCTGTAGCAGGAAACGAGTTAAGATAGAGCTGGCAGGGAAAACACAGCCTGTAAGTAGGTCCGGCATCGTGGTTTGTAAGGCTCAGCCAGCAAACTCTGACAGAGGAGGGCAGCCATACCTGGACCTGTGTCACCTGTAGGTCCTTGTGCTGCACAGGGACCAGTGCCTGGCTCCACAGCTCAGTCTCCTGATAGATTGTTTAACGAGGGAGATTTTTAAAAGCTACTTTTCTTCAAAGGATTAATTTGTCTTTTGATGCGGCGAACACCAATGAATGCTGCTTTCCCTATCGCATTCAAACACACACCATTTTAGAAGTTAATAAACCCATTTGCTGCCAAATAACTGGGGTTTTTTTTCTTTTCAATTTCACTCTGTCAGGATGATAAGAGGTTTAATGTCTTCATGGCTTCTCCTTCTTCTTTCAGTAGCTAAATCAGGTGTAACTATCAATGCAGAGAGCAGCACTTTTCCCCTGTTATGCAGCCATTATTCCCGTTTCCTCCACGTCATCTCCTCCCAAGATCATGCTCACAACGTTGCTGTCACTATGTGTGATCTGAAGGGTGATATTTCCAGCTGCCACAGTCTCCAGTGAGCTGAGATGTCAGTCCGAACCATGAGAGCCTGTTTATCATCTGACACGATGCAATCTCCTCACCAAGCAAGGATGACGTGGTATGGGGAGCACTCTCCTCCTCCCCGAAATGTCGTAGAGCTTTGACGAAACGTTTTGGCACAAGGAACCTGCTGTCCTCACCTAGCACATACAGCAGAAGGGGTTCTGTAAACATCTCGGATGTTTCTGCACAACTGGCAAGGGTAGAGGACCAGCACCTGGAGGATTTCAGCCTCCAGGAAAGAGCCATGGAATCATTTAGTTTGAAAAAAATGTCTAAGAATCCAATCATTGACCCAGCACTGCCAAGTCCGCCACTGAACCATGTCCCCAAGTGCCACATTTAAATGTTTTTCAATCACTTCCAAGATCGGTGATTCCACCACTGCCCTGGGCAGCCTGTGCCAGTATCTGACCACATTTTCAGTAAAAAAAAAATTCCCTTACGTCCAATCTAAACCTCCCCTGGCACAACTCAAGGCTGTTTCCTCTTGTCCTGTCCCTTGTTCCATGGGAGCAGATCCCCAACCCTCACCTGGCTGCACCCTCCTCTCAGGGAGTTGTGGAGTGTGAGAAGGTTCCCCCTGAGACTCCTTTTCTTCTGGCTGAGTCTCCCCAGTCCTCCTTCAGCTGCTCCTCATGAGATTTGTGCTCCAGACCCTTCAACAGTTGTGTCGCCCTTGCTTAGGTGTTCCAGCACCTGGAGGAGTCTAAAGAAACCACAAGGGCTGGTAGAAAACAGCTATGGTATCGATGTGGGTGCTGTGTGTGCCTGTGCCACTGCTCTGAACTCTGATGTATGAGAAGACTTGGCTCTGCAAAGCACAATATAAACCCTCTGGTTTGGAGTTTTTTCTTTTCAGACTTCAAAGGAGGAGGCAAAGAACATACTTAAGATTCATATATTTATTTAGGGAAGGAGTTTCTCTCACATTTGTGCTAGCATAACATGCAAGCATCATCTGAGTCAAAGACTAAAAGCTTATTGGGGCCTACACCAGAGATCAGCTAAGTCAACAGAAAATTTTCCATTGATTTCCCTGGGCTTTGCATCAGGCTCTAAGAGTAAAAAAATGTGATTAATAAGTCCAAGGGAACAAATATATGGTTGGAGGCAGGAAAAGGATTATGACCAAGGGCTGTAAAACTTGAGAGCCTTCTCACCACAAATGCTCAGTAACTTTAAACCATAACCTGGCATCTGGATACAGCATCTTCCCAGACAGGAAAATCTCAGCTTCCCAAGTCTATGATTCCCAGTTTCCCCTTGTCAGTTTTGTTCCAGCATGTACAACCTTCTCAGTTTTCATTTGATGCATGTGATGATTCCAGAAGCAGTAAGCTCTTTTTGTATGGTCTGATTTTTTTTTTCTTCCAAATTCAGAGTTCTGAAGCCATTTCAGTTGTCTGCAGCAAGATCATAGCCAGGGACTCAGTGCAACAAGGCGGAGTTGCATCGTAATCAACATCTGTTCTCTTCATTTGAATACATCAGTGCTTACACCAGGAGATTTTGACTGTAAAATATACACTCTTTTTTATCCTTAAACTAATTTTAATCTTTCTTTTTCACTTGTCACTTTGTTGTTCACAAAGCTTGCTTTTTTTGCTGAGGGCTTCAGCAGAATGCATTAAAGTGAAGAGAGATAACAACCTAATAACCCTCTTTATCACAAAATAAATAAGTAAAAGAACAACCCTTCCATTTAGGTGTTGCAGATATAATTGAATGTTCCTTTAAAAACTCTTTGATCAACTTAACTCGTTAAACTTTTTGCTTTTGTCTCAAATGTAGCTTCTGGTCTTCTCATGTCAGATGAAAAGCTCAGTTACTCAATTCAGCTTTATCTCAAAGTGATTAGTGGGGTTTTCTGGGGGATGGTTTCTCTGTGCCTTGTGGGACTTCATAACATCAGGCAAACCCTTACCTGCCTGAGAGAAGAAGGCTGGCACTGCAAACAGGTGAGAAGTGGCATTTTGGCTGCCTTGCTGGTGTTATCATTGCCACTTTCACTGCAGTAGTTGAATATAAACCCGCATTTATTACACAAACTCTATTGCACATGTTAAAAGACATAAAAGCACACTTGCCTCCAGGTCTTCGCAGGTTTTACCGGGAACTAAATATTTATCCTGGCAACATCAAAGTCTGACAATAAAAAGCATTTCTATAATATAAAATGAATACACGCTTTGCTATCCGGAGGTCAAGGCATTACCAGGAGAGGACAAACCGTGGGTTCATCTTGCAGCCTGCCCTTGGCCATAGTGACATTCTCCTGAGGAAAGGGGAAGAAACATGGAGTAGATAACTTACTCAATGACCTGTTTAAGCAGTTTGTTAAATAAAAAGCCTGTCAAGTCAGCTTAAGGTATTTCAAGATTGATTTTTAATTACTTCATTATTCAAGAGCTCTCCAATTTGTCCTAGATAAACTCAAAACCAGAGAAACACCACAAATAATGACTGAAGAGAAAAAATTCTGGCACTCTGGGTCTCAAGCCCAGCCTTACCACCACACACTAGAGAACTGGCCTCTTTCAGCAAGTATCACTGCAGGCCCTAGGTGCTACCGATGCACTTTGGAAACAACCCCCTTAGGGCTGATGTTTGTGCAATGCTCCTTTCTGGATTAATTTCTTTTCTTAATAGCTTGGTTTACCTCCTCTATCCCTATTTTCCCCCCCCTTTCTTTACACTTTTCCTTGTGTTCCTAAACATTTTAAATTAAAAATACACGCCTACTTATTTTAAATCTCTAAATAACAATCCAAGACGTTAGACTCAATAAAAATCTCCAAAATTAGATTATTTGGAGTTTGGAATAAATGGGTTTTGCATATAAGTAGAAAAGTTTAGCACCTTTCAAGAGTTCAATGCATAAATACCGCATGGAGAGAAAAAACAACTTGCTTAAGTTTACATGCAAGATGCAATTCAGGTGATGACCCATTCTTACACCTTTCACACTGCTACCTGAATCCAAGATCACAGGCCTCTCTGACAAATGCACTGATCTCTACTTCAGCTGTATTTTTAGAAAGGGGTTCAGTGTTCAGGAAGGATCCCTTTCATCCTCAGAGCTGGGGATGTGACGTTTTCATGGCTCAGTGCCGGCTTGCCCATATTAATCCTCCTTTTGATGAGTAGCTCTGCCCAGAGAATGACAACTTATTGAAGAATAAAAATTAGCTTTTGTTCCTTTCTGGAGTAAAACCAAACCTTCATGAGAGGCCTGCAGTGGCAGGTGGGTGGTGAAATTGCTGCATTCAAATCAGAATGAGAAACACAGAATGGTTTGAGTTGGAAGGAACCTTAAAGCTCATCCAGTTCCAACTCCTGCCATGGGCGGGGACATCTTCCACTAGACCAAGTTTCTCCAAGCCCCATCCAACCTGGCCTGGGACCCTTCCAAGATGGGGCAGCCACAGTTCCTCTAGGCAACCTGCACCAGGGTCTCATCACCTTCACAGAGAATTTCTTCCCTGTACCTGACCTAAATTTCCTTTCTTTCAGTTTGAATTCTCAGTTTGTATTCTCTCAGAATACTTAATAAAAAAAAATTCCCTTAGATGTCCTGCTATCTCAGGACATGGTATTCTGGCTTGAAGCCTTTTTGCTTAAGCCTTTTTGTCCACAAAAAGAGGCTAAATGAGTTATGAGATTTTCAAAACCCACATAATAAAAATTGTGAGTCAACTCACTTAGGGGCTTTCTCTCTTTTGTGTGTTCTCAAACAGGGCAAATCAACAGGAATGATTTACAAAAGCGATTGAGTGACTCGTAAAATTACATTATATGGTCAGTCTGACAGATTATATTGTTTGGAATAAATTTTCCTAGAGCCAGGTTTTGCTTCATGTGTGTGTCAAGCCGAGTTTGGGAATCCTTACTCTGGATTTTTTCCTAGCTTATGCAGGCAAAGGAGGTTTGAGTAAAAACTTGGCAAGGCCCAGGGAACCTGGCGGAGAGTCACTGCACTTCTGTGTTTGCTCAAAGCATCACAGAACCATTTTCAAGACAGAGCGTTTGAAAGCTGGCTGCCAGTCTTCAAATTTACAAATAGGACTTCTGTTCAGTGGTTCATGATTTACATGGGATGGATCATGTTTTCTAACACGGCCCCAGTCACATGTGGTACATCTGAAAACACAACCGGTTATTTGACAGTTTCCTTTCTGCATTTGTAATGAAGCCAATGCTGGCACTAAATCTTCAATAGCTTTTCTTTCTAGAAATAATCACACACTTTGGCACCATGAATGGTATTCCCAAGGTGATTACAAAAATAAGGACAGGGATTTTCCATATCTGGAACTGGCTGATGCAGGCTTCAGTTTGCTTTTACAGCGTCAATTTAGAGCAGGGACAGTGGTCTTTTACTGCCGAGGGAGTCCGGTGCTGGCCAGCGCCAGCACACCGCGGCCTCTCTAGAGAGTGTCCTGCAGGGAACAATTTTTCCAGGGGCAATTGCAGCCTCCCTGGCAGGGGGTGACTGCAGCAAGCAATATCAGCTCTGTGATTTCAGCTCTTAGCAGTTCAGCTCTTGTGATTCCAGCTCCTTGCAATATCAGGTCTTTGCAGGTCACCCGAGGCTGACTCAGGGACAGAGAGACGAGGGGACTCATTTGGCAGTTCCACAGAGGTAGTTTTATTGTGCAACAGCCTCTGTGAAGGGGAGGCCAAGAGCAAGAATTCCCCTGGCTGCCAGGGCAGAGGCAGGGGTGTTTATGGGGAAGGCAGGGGGTGGGGTGAAATCAACTATGCAACTGGGTGCAAGGTATTACCTGAAAGCAACTATGCAACTGGGTGCAAGGTATTACCATAGGCTGGCAAAGCATGCTGCGGGTGGGTCACCCTAACCTAGAGGAAGGTTGCTTGTCTCTGGCCCTCAGGCTTCTCTCCTCCAAGGGAGTGCCAAAGGCTCACAGCCCTCCACATTTTACCTCTTGAATTTTCTAATATTCAGTTTGTTAATGCCCACAGAGTGAGATACAAGCAAGACACGGAAGTGAAAGCTGTTAATAGAGAGGACATTTCTGAGCAACCCACCCTGGACACCTATGCTCCCACCTCCCTTCTGCACATCACTACCGAGATGTGACCCCACAGATGGTTTCCAGCACACACCTATCCTTGGTCAGTGTAACATGTGCCTGCTGCGAGGATGTCACCCAACAATAGTTTTTGCACTGTAACAGTTTTTGAAATAATCAGTTTTCTTCTTAATCACCAGTTTAGTGATTCATCCTCTGTGGGTTTTGCAGATTAAGGCAGTGAGGGGAACAGAGATAGCAAAGCAATCCTACAGGAGCAGCTGTTATTGCTATGGAAGGAAAGACAAGCTGGGGTGATGGAGAGGAGCATACAAGACCATTAAACTGAGTAGTTCCTAGTATGCCTCCTCTTTTCAGAGCTGTACTGGTCTTTACAGTAACATTCACTCTCCAGGTGTGTAAAGACCACACTGGTGGAGCCAAGAGCTCGTCATGGTTTCTGCAGTGTCACCGACACACAGGGACAGACTCTGGAAAGCAGAAATGTGGCTGGTTTGTGCTGGTCTCAGTTGTTTCTTCTTAAAAGGAGAACACAGAAAATGCCATTAAGTGTGGTGTGCCTGAAAAGCAGATGCCTCCAGGCAGATGCCAGACAAGTCCTCACATGTATTGTCATTAGAGCAATCTTTAAAATCTCCCTCAGCCCCAACTCATGTTCCTTCAAGACAAACAACCACCATATGAGTTGAGGTCTCTTCCTAGAGAGGATAATTAACCTCTAGGACATCATCTTGGTCTGCTCAGCTTTCAAAACCACTACAAAAATGCTTCTGCCACTGCAGAACACACAGAATAACTGACGGGGCATTAGGGAATGGAATTGGGAGTGTGACTGAGGGCTGGCCTGACTATGGCTAGATCACCCTGCAAATACACCATTTCTTTTCTGAAGGGAAGGCATTACCAGAATTCTGCCTCAAAATATTTCAGTCCCTTTGCATCTTCTTCCTGGGTCTTGAAGAGCGTGAAGGAGTGACCTGGCTTTTGGAAGAAACCAAGAGCATTTCTGCCTTCAGAGAACAATCTGTAGAACAACTTTGCTGCAGCAAGACGGCACATCTCAGAAAATTCTACTTAGTTGTT
>VZTJ01000291.1:0-14665 GCA_013397795.1 Orthonyx spaldingii
CTCCTCCCCCTCCCACTCTGGGAGTATTGTGATGGGTGAGAACCAGAAAAGGGTTTCCTGCGAGAGTTGGGAGCAGTGCGAGGGACAGTTCCTTCCTCCCGGGTGGGCGATTTGGCTGGCCAAGCCGCGGGGTGTCCCTAATCAAAGATACTGTTGCCTTGTGGTTTTTGCCTGTTTCTTTTTGTTTCTTTTCCTTCAGCACTGTGACTCGGCTTGCTTGCTTTCTTCTCTGCTTCTCTGCTGTTGGGGAGATAAGAGCCAGTGTGTGCCGTGCTGGGCCCTAGGAACACGCTGTTCCCCACCGGGGGCCACCTCCTCTGCACAACCCGGGCACAGGGACCAGCCATCGCCGGTGACCTACCTCAGGGAGCGATTCCCTGCTCAGTGTGGCCATTTTTCTGCCACTACACTGCATTTTTCACTACACTGTAACCCAACACCCCATGCCTGCTGGGACACCCCAGTGGCTCCTGGTACTGCTGCGGAGTTTCTGATACATTTCATTTGCCACTGCAGGCAAATTATTTTCTTGCCTTTCTCAAACACTTCTGCTGCCATATTCCCCCACACAAAGATGTCATCGATGTACTGCAAATGTTCTGAAGCCTCACCCTTTTCTAGTGCAGTCTGGATCAGTCTATGGCAAATGGTGGGACTGTGCTTCCACCCCTGGGAAAGCCTTTCACTCTGCCGTTCCAGCTTGTTGCTTCCGAGGTTCCTGCTACAGCTCATTTCACTATCCAGAGGGGCACCGGGACTGGCTGCCCCACGGGTTTGTAAAGGAAGCCCTTTTCCGTCCCTTCCGCCGGCTGAGCCGCCATTACCCATCTGGAGAGGCAGCCGAGCCTGCGCCACAGCACCCCCTGCAGGCGTGGGGGAATCATCGCACCCACCCAGGCTGGCTGGGAGCCACCAGCACCCCTGCCGGCCGTGACCGGAACTGCAGTGAAGGGGAAGTGCCTGTAGCCGAGAGAAGGCTGTCACTGGGTTTCTGGTTTTCTTTGTTGTTGCTGCTGGGCTTGTTATTTTTTTGCCTTGTTAAACGTATACATACTAGTAAAGAACTGTTAGTCCTTTCCCCATATCTTTGCCTGAAAGCCCCTTAATTTCAAAGTTATAATAATTCGGAGGGAAGGGAGCCATATTTGCCATTCCAAGGGAGGTTCCCACCTTCCTTGGCAGACATCTTTCAAACTGAGACAGGGGCTTTTTGGGGTGTCCCTGTGTCCCCTTCACCCCAAATCTCCCCCCTCCTTTGGCACTAACTGCCTTGCCTCTGCCAGTCCCTCCTGTGCCCCTCAAAATCCCCTGTGGAGGGAGAGGGATCCCCACTATCCGCTCTCTGGGGTTTATGGAAATCCCCGTCTCTTCCTTCCACCTCCCCCGTCTTCGTCCCTGCAGCCTTCCAACCACCAAAGGGCACAAGGTTGAGGTGAGGAAGGGTACCCCATCCCAGCGCAGCGCAGGGGAGTTTCTGTGGCTCCGCAGGTGCAAACCGCTGGTGTTGTTGCCAGAGTAAATGCCTATGGTAGCGGGAAAGCAGCCAATCTAAATGGGACTGGGGGGTGGGGAGGGGGGGTGTGGGTCCCGGGAGCAGGGTGGGGTTAACCTGGGGCCAAGAGTGGGGTTGGGGGGCCAAAGTGGGCAGNGTTGGGGGGCCAAAGTGGGCAGCCATGCAAGGTCCCTTTCAATTGTCAACATGAGCAGCCTGCTGGCACCGCTCAGCACAGGGGATTGCAGTGTTTTGGGGGGTACACGCTGGTGCAGTGCTGGTGGCAGGTGTGAGACAGTTGTGGAAGGCAGCGCACAAAGGGGTCCGAGCAGGGCATGAGGGGGGTGAGGGATTGCCATCAGTTGATTGAGTGGGGCTGGGCTTTATGGCACGAGTTTGCTGGGGCTCGGTTTCCCGGCTGACATGAAGCACACCAGCGTCCCAGAGGCCCCTTGGCTGCAGGAGCAGGTGGCTGGGAGCTCCTGCCCCCGCAGCGGCTGGAGGAGAAGCAGCAGGGACAGTGTGCAGACAGTGCCTTGGCCACAGAATCCTTTTCCTTCCACAGCCATGGTGTGTAACACTCGCTCCGAGTCCTTAGGTGTGCAGGTGACAGTCACGGCCTGGAGCACGGCTGCTCCCAGGGGGACGGCCTGGAGCACGGCTTCTCCCAGGGGGACGCCCTGGAGCAGGAGGCCAGCAGGGATTCGATCCCCCCATGCTGTAGCGCCGTGTGCCAGGAGAGACTGAACCCCTCTGCGAAGGCAGCCCAGTCTGGGAAACAGCCAGGACCGTGCCACCCCCCAGTTCCCTGCAATGCCCAGCTTTGGCAGCTTCGAGGCCCCAAGCCCAGTGCCAGACAGTTTGCCTCTCACATTTCTGTCTACAGCTGACCCAGAAATTTCCCAGTGGAGGGTGCCCCTTTCCTACACTCACTGCTATTCCGGGAGCAGATCCGTAGTGGGGGGGGAGGGGAAAAGGTGGGAGGGAGCAAGCTCCGCAGCAAACCCCTGCCCCCCAAAAGACGGCAGAATCTGAAATTCTCTCCTCAAGGCCGTCTCCGATCTTGCACTGCTTAAAAGCCCAAAGGTGCGCTTCATGTCAGCCGAGAAGCTGAGCCCCAGCAAACTCGTGCCACAAAGCCCAGCCCCACCCAATCCCCTTGTTATAAGTGCGGATAAAATAATTTGTCCCAACCAAGCCAATTAAAATAAATTGGTTTATTGAGCAAGCGGCAGCAAGTAAAACAGCACTGGGTGGCCTGGGAGTCACTACTGCACCAACAGCGCACGCGTGCTTCCCGAAAGCTACAGTTCTTATACTCTTCGACTTCCAGTATACGTGTCTTCAGTGGAGTGTTCTGCGCTTGCGCGGCCTGTTGCTAGGGGGTCGTTTTCCTGCCTCCTGGGGGTCACAGGGATGAAGACCCGACGTCTTCCTCACACGTCTTCCTCTTGTGCTCCGCCTGTGACTACCTCCCCTTTCTGGGGCCTCTTTGTTTCATGTAGCGCAAGGGGGTGTAAGCTGATACATTGTTTACTTAACAGGATGCCTGTGGCTAACTCAAGGCAAGATTTGATTAACAAACAAAATTCATTTATTACAAAACAAAATGCATTTATTACACCCTGATGGCAACCCCCTCGCTGCCCTCATGTCCTGCCCAAGCCCTTCACGCGCTGCCTCCCGCGACCGTCCCACACCTGCCGCCGGCGCTGCACCCGGAAACCGCTGCAATCCCCTGCGCGAGCAGTGCCAGCAGGCTGCTCATCTAGGCAGTCGAAAGGGACTTTGCATGGCCTCTCCACCTTGGCCCACTGACCCCACTCTTGGCCCCAGTCCAACCCCACGCAGCTCCCGGGCCCCGCAGCACCGCCCACCCCGCTCATCCTAGCCCCATGTGGGTAGGTCGCTCGCCCACTGCCATAGGCATTGGCTCGGCATCAGCGCCAAGCGGCGGCGCCTGCGGAGCCGTGGGAACCACTCCGCGCTCCGCCGGCCTGGGGCCCCCTCCCCTCCTTACCTCAGCTTCGTCGCCTTTGGTGGCTGCTGGGACGAAAGCTGCAGAAGTTGTTTTTGAAGTTGCTGCACTTGTGCAACAAAGAACCTGTTGTTAATTTTCTGCGTTCAGGAAAAAAAACCAGGTAGTTTTGGTGTGATAATCAGGGCATGTTTCAATGTGATGTGTTTGCACTTTGGCAAAGTTAACATTTATGGGGCTGGTTAAGCTGCTTGATGTTTCCCACTCTACATGTCTTTGTTCATAATTTTCCAAAATTTCAGCTAATGGGCTTGAAATATTTCATGTTCAATGTGTAACATGAAGGCTACTTCATGGCAAACTGGAACGAAAAATCAGTTAAACTATGGAAAAATACATGGTTTTGCCAAGATGGAAAATGTAAATTTTCTATTTTGGTATTAAATAGAAAGTTCAATAGAAATAATTTTATAGAAGTGATTTAAAATTTAACAACAAAGCAGGTAATAAGAGAGGGAAGATGAAGAAAAAAATGTTATGCGTTGAATTAGCTGAGGATTTTATTGTTAAACATAGGTATTCAGCACCTGAATTACCATAGATCTTAATCTGGTATTTCCTGACTTTCATCTCTTTGAGCTTTATTGATACCCTTCTACAACTGTGCATGTGATTATTTTATGTTTTATTTGCAGAAGTGACAACTTTGTTGCCAGGGTGAAATCTCTGTTTCCACTTCACTGAATTGCTGACTAGAAACACTGACCGGTTATTCTGCAGACGAAAGGCTGTTCTGAAAAGAAAAATGTAAGTGTGGTTTTTCCATTGCACTTATCAGTTAGTTTGGAAGAAATTTTATTTCTGGTGGAATGCAGCAAAGTGGTGTATGGTATAGTTCCATACGTGCCCTGCAGAAGTCCTGAGCAAGATGCTGTTGCTCCGTTGCAGTGCCCATAAATGAGAGCCACCTGGCTGTGATCGAAGCCTTCTGCCATGCCTGGAAAGGGTACAAGGCTTTTGCCTGGGGCCATGATGAGCTGAAGCCTTTGTCCAAGTCCTACAACGAGTGGTTTGGACTTGGGCTTACCTTAACTGAGGCCTTGGATACCATGTGGATTTTAGGCTTAAAAGAAGGTAATTTTTTTCCTCTTCCATTTTTTTCCCTCTAAAATAATTCCTTAATTTCTCTTCAAGCAGTGCATGTTCAGAGTTCTTTGAGGGGAATATTTATTACATGTGGCCTATAAATTTAGCTTTCTTGTGAGGGTAAATACATAGACACATATATACAATGTGTATATCTGGTAGAATTTGAGGGATGTTTTAATAAACTTCCTGGTCTTTGTTTCTGTACTAAAACCCCAGTGCTACCTCTGTGCCATTATACAGCCACTGGAGGCTTTCTTTCCATTACTCTAGGGTAGTTTGCCTGTGTGTTCCTCGCTTGTGTTTTATCACACCTAATATCAATATTTCATATATGGCTTGAAGAAGGCTGGTTCTGTAAGGAATCCATGGGTGGAGAAAGGGAGTTCTCAGTACCTCGTTCCTGAATTGTTTTGCTGTCTATATTTTTGAGAATTATTCTGGAAATGACCCTGTTAGAAAACTTTTGAACAGATTTTAAAAACTAAGCCAAAAAATTTTGCAATTCTGTTGCAAAAACCTTAAATGCTTAATTAGTGTTTAAGGCCATTTTTTTGTTCTTGCTTGTTTGGGTTGGTTGGGGTTTGTTTTTTGGTGGTGCAGAGGTGTTTTTTTAGTAGTCTTTAAAAATTTCTGGAACTGTATCTATTTAACCATGGTAGATAACCACTTTTGTAAACTTTTATTAATCATGCAGGTTTTTCTGTCAAGATAGGAAGAACAGGACTACCAGTGAGGGTACAATAAATACTCAGAGTCTTTCATGGTTCTCCCTTCTACCTTTGAAGTTTGTGTAAAACAATGTCATGTGTGTGCAGCTCTAGGCCTGAGCACGCTATCTTGAGGTTTCATCAACTTGTCAGTGTGCTGCTCATTTTTTCCTAAAAAATTGTGAACTGAGTAGAGCTTTTAAAATAAACTATTAGTATTAGAGATATGTTGAAAATGGGTTCTTGGTGAGGCCTTCTTTATATTTTATATCAGTTCTGCTGATTGCCTTATAGAGCTCCTGGAGTTTCTTCTGAATAACAAATGCTATGTAACTGCAAGTTCTGTTTGAGGCTGCTAATCTTTCTTTTCAGCTGATGAATGCAAAAGCTTCTGTGGCAGAGAACTCTGCCTTTGCTGTTGTACTGCTGACAACACTGACTGGGAGATTTTTTGTAATTCTTCTCAATATGCCCATCATCCTGTATTTGCCCAGCATCCAAGACAGGAGGACGCAAAGGCATCCATTTGCTTTAGAGTTTATCTCCTAAGGAATGCCTTCAATTTCTGGAAAACTGGTTGTTCTGGTGCTTCTCACAAGCAGGAGTTTCTAGAAGCTGTGAGATTGCTGAGATAGCTCAGCCTCCAGTTGTGAGTGCTAAGCTGACACGTGCACCATGGAGAGAGACCCTGTGCCAAAGCGGTCTTTGAGTGATGCTGATACTACAATGGTTGATGAACCTAATACGGCTTTTTTTTTTTACCTTTTTTTTTACCTTAGTAGTGTGATAAACAATCATTTTTGTTTCTAGACAAAAAAAATGCAACATCTTGGGTTTTTGGGTGTTGTGTACTGAAGCAGGAAGCAGGCTCCTGAGGACATTGCTAAGTTAAAGCTCTTAACTGAAAATGTTATCTGTTATCTTGGTAGATAACAACTTTGGTTGAAAAAGATTTAATTAAAACCAGAAAGCTTTGTGGAAGTGTAACTAATTATCTGACAAGTAAAATGGATGGATTTGAAAGATTTTAATTTCTGGACTATTTTAATAAAGAATTCCTCTATTTCTTCTTTTCTTAAACTACTAAGGACTTTCTGTTTTTGTGGATATTTCTGTCTATATGCATCTGTGGTGTGTGCTGAATAAGAACTGGTAATCAAACTTTTGCCAGCATGTGCTCTTCATTTTAATTTTCCACCTAAAATTATCATCTCTGTAGACAAATAGAAGTAACTGTCATGGATATATGGAGTACTCATGTCTCTAGTTGTTGGAACATGCCAGAAGTTCATAACTGAACTACTTTTTATTCTTTGCAGAGTTTGAAGAAGCAAAAAAATGGGTAGCAAATGATTTAATATTTGATAAAAATGTGGATGTGAACCTATCTGAGAGCACTATCCATATCCTGCACGGCTTGCTGAGCACCTACCTCCTCTCTGGAGATAGCCTTTTCCTGGAAAAAGCTGTGAGTGACTGGCCTTACAAATGAAACTGGGTTATGTATTCCATATTGGACAAAGGTGAGGGAAGATTCCTCAGAAAGTTAAATGTTGCTGGTTTTTAACAGTTTCGTATTTAAAGTGGTGGGAAAGGCATTTACCATTAAGCTTTGAAGCCTTCACCTCTGTTTTCTCTCTGTAGAACGTCAAACACTTGATGTGTTTGTCACCTCTTCTTGTATGTCTGCTCTTCTGCTGATGAATGGCTGACCATCATAAAGTTCATGAAACAAAAGAGGAAATAAACGATTGGCAAAGGGTAATAGTTTTCTTTTGTTGCCCTTTCTGTGTCTTAACAGCGTCAGTCACCTCATCAGATTAGCTAGATCAGCCAGTGACTGCATGATAGGGATTGCAGCCTCAGATCAGGTCTGCAGTGCTAAGGAGAAGGTGGAAACTCTGCTCATTACTATGAATAAGTTCATGACTTCTAAAATGTCTTTAATTGCTTGCATCATCTAAAATTAAGCTGCTGTTCTATCTTTTTCTGCCTGCTTTGTGAAGAAAATCTAATGATATGTGCATGTGTATTTTTTTTGTTGTTGTTGTTGTGTTTGTTGTTTTGTCCTGTGCTCCTAGGTTTTCTTTAGAAAAACATTGGAAACAGGCTTATGCCAGCATTCAAGACCCTCTCCACGATACCATATTCTGATGTCAGCATTGGTTGGAGCGCTGCACATCCCCCTTGCTGGACATCTGACAGCACTGTGGCAGAGGTGACCAGCATTCAGTTGGATTTTAGGGAGCTCTCTTGTCTGACTGGAGATGAGGAATTCCAGGTATGCAAAAATCAGTTGATGTCTCTCTTCTTCCATTTCTCTGCAGCTCTACCACTGACTCTCCATCAGTACTCATGGTCTCTAGAGTCTATAAGTTATGATAAATAAGTTGTGAAACTCTAGATAAGGGAAGAAAAAGAAACAAAATATTCCAATTATTTTATTGGATATCAAAGTAGCAGTGGAGATGAGTAATTATTTTTCTTCCTCAGAAACAGCTTTTAACTAAAAAATAAGAAGTTCTGAGTGTGGTTTCTTGACACAATTATCTATAGGCAGATAACAAAACTGAAGTGTTACCATCCAAGGAACTAAAATGTCACTCACTAGACAAGAGTCTGAAAGCAGGTCACCATATAGGGAAAAGTTAGTTGAAGTAAAAATAATTTTAAAGAAAATAGTATTTTCCAGTTTTCTTTTTGTTTGCTGATGTTACTATTTTGAACTACATCCACAGCTCAGTGTTGAAGAACACAGTAATTTAAAGAACCTTAGCTATTGCTAAATAGATTCATGTAGTTGTTACTTTTGCTGGACTTCTACTTTGCACTTCTGAGTAAATCTGAGTGCTGTAGTACTGGCTTTTGAGTGGGCTTGCCTTCAAGGAATGGAAACAGTTATAATTGCTTCAGAGTACTTGAACATACCCAGAACATCATATTTTGAGAGTTTAAAAGTTTGAAATCTTGAATTTACTATATTGCTCTAACTGACCTTGATGTCCCTGATGCTAATTTGAGGAAGCAACGTTACAGATTTGTTACCGGACTGTAGTGACTAGACACAGTTCTGTACCTCATTTATACCTATAATTTATGATTGCCATTTTCTTTCTTGTAGAAAGCTGTAGATGAGATGATGAAACGTGTTCACACCCTCTCAGGGAAAAATGATGGCCTCGTGCCTATGTTCATAAACACCAACAGAAGGCAATTCAGCCACCTGGGGGTCTACACTCTAGGAGCCAGAGCTGACAGCTACTGTGAGTATCTGCTCAAGCAGTGGATTCAGGGTGGAAATAAAATGAGTAAGTTCTTTACACTTCTCATATCAGTGTGAGAATTAGGTGAGTTGTAAAACTCTGTTGTAGTGTGCTGCTTAAAGAACAATAATGCGTGTGCCCAAGAATCAGCTGAACGTATCACTGTCTTTAGAAGCAAGCTAAGCAGAAAGAGGGACCTGTCGTAACTTGATGAAAGAACACAAGGAGAGTTAGCCTTGGTTTCAAAACTCCTTTTCCACAGGAACGTTTTCTTCCTCAGGTCATCAAATGTGAGGAGTGTCACAGACAGGAGATGAGAATTAAGTCCTTGCAATAGATACTGAGCATAGTTATACACTTCTGAAATAGTGATGGCATTTCCTTTCAACAGGGAAGTCTGTGTTTGCTCTGGATTTGTGAGTGAAAGGAGATAGAAGTTTGATGTTTGTGTTACCTTGTCTTTAATTACAGAATGCCAGACTAGCTGGGGTTGGAAGGGACCTTAAAGCCCATCCTGTCCCACCCCTGCCATTGGCAGGGACAACTTCCACTAGATCAGGTAGCTCCAAGCCACATCCAGCCTAGCCTGGGACACTTCCAGGGACAGGCAGCCACAATTCTCCGGGCAACCTGTGCCAGAGCCTCGCCAGCCTCACAGGGAAGAATTTTTTTTGTAATAGCCAATATCAATTTACTTACTTTCAGTTTAAAGACCCATGCTCTATCACTATATGCCCTTGTAAAAAGTCCCTCTTCAAGTCTCATAGGTTTCTTTTATCTGTACTGCATTAGTGGAAGAGTGTTTGCAAGGAGAAGAGTGTGGAGGCCGGTAAGCCTGTATCACCAAGGACCAGCAGGGTCCATTGGTGGGAAGACCCCTGATTTGATAACTGCTCCTTAGGTTACGGTGAGCAAACCTTCGCCCAGGATTCCTTGTTACAGTTATTCAAATGTACCCCAGTTTTGCTACTTCGGTTGGTTGTTAGTATACCCGCCCTCTTGTACCATATGAGGTCCCCGATTCCAGAGAATTCTCTCTTCTCTGTTTCCCCATTGGCCCCTGCTCCCTTGTCACTCCCCCAAGTTTTCCTCATTGGCCCTCAGACCCTAATCCCGCCTATGTTCTGCCCCTATGCCCTCAGACGATTGGCCCTGATGCTCTGCCCGCACCTCATTTGCACCATACAAAACCTCGGACACCCCTTTGTTCATCGTCTTCGTCCCTGGCTTCTTTCACAGCTACTACCCTCCCTGTTCCTCGTTCCTGGACCCTCCTTCAATCAAAACCCCCTGCGGAATTCCATACGAAGACCCTTCTCGTCTTTCACCATCGCAGCTATCTGGCGAATGTGTGAGTGTGAGTCTGTGTGCTGCAGCACCACACCAACAGCGACTTCTCTGGAGATGCTTTTGGGAAAGGTCCTGGCACTTTACCACCCCACACCAGCTGGGGCAGCTGGCGCCCAGAACTGGGACCTCGTTTGCAAGCCCTGGAAGCGTCTCCAGGAGCTGCTAGCTGCTGGATGTTAAGTCGCTTTCCGTTTTGCCAGTACCCTGAGGAGACCCCCTGAGTTTTATCAGGGCTGTCTGAGGGAACGGTTAACACCCCTCTCTGGAGGAGAGGACAGACTGACAGCTGACAGACCACCTCGAGACTTTGCTTTGACCCAGTTTGGTGAGTGAAAAATTTTTGGGTCAGTTCTTCTGCCTTTTCTGTTCTCCTTCTGTCTCAGGTGCTGGAACGTGTGGATATGGGGGCTAAACTATCATATTCACAGTGAGAAGTTTATTTCCACGTTGCTAAAACCCTAAAAAGGGGAAATTTTAAGCTTTTTAAGGGGGAGTTAAAGCATTTTGTTCTTTGGCTATTTAAGTGTACTAGTTTGAAAACAAACCAGTGGGAGATTGCAAGTCAGAATTATAATTTAATAGGAAAATTAAAATAAATGCAATAATACAAAGAAAAAAACCTGACAGAGTCAGGATACAACCTGACACTCTGTTAGGGTGATGGTAGTAGTCCAAGTGAAGTGGTTCAGTTGAAGCGGTGATCCTGTAGAAGGGTCTGGTCTCCCCCTGAAGGTCCAGTGGTAGCTCTTGTCCTCTGGGAATCCAGTAGGCAGGGCTGAACTGTGCAGTTCCAAGGCCCAGGTTATATTCAGTCGGGAATGCTTGGCTCCTCCCCCCTGGGCAGAGCATCTTACAATGGGATGAGGTAATTCCATGAGTCATGCAGTGAGGTCTTGACGGCCCATTAACAGAGATAGCCCCTGGAGGGAGTTATCAGGGGTGAGTCATGACAGGAGATAACGAACAGTGCCCCACCTGTTTTAACAGCTTGTGGAGATGGTAATAGAATATATCTTATATTGCAACCTAGGACATTAAGTATTTTCCTGATGTTTCTGGGGAGTCAGTTATAAATGGGGACTTTTGGGAGAGGGTTGGGAAGAAACTGTTCTCTTTGCAAGTAGAGGGAGATTTGTCGGTTGGGAAGTTTTTTCCTTTATTTTCGAAAATTATAAAATGTGTTGAATCTGTTGGGGGAAGTTTGGGAAACCCCGGTTTTAAACATCTTCCACCTCTCCCCCCCATCCCGTGTTCCTAACCCCCCTTCCCTGTCTCAGGAGAGAGCGAGAGATGGATCTTGCTTAAAAAGAGGGTTGCTACCGGCTCCCTGGAATCTCTCGGTCTCTTCTGTCCCCTTTCCCGGTTGGCTCTGGCTAAGCTGTCCCGGGCTCTGTCCAAACCCCTTTCCCTTTGCCTGCAGACCCGGTTTTGTCCCCCCCTAGTCGTTCTCCAAGATGGTGCCGACCTCGTGGCTTCGGCTGCCATGTTGCCGTCTCCTACCCCAGTTTGCTCTGACCACGTGGCTTGCTGCCCTGCCAAACAAAATGGTGGCAACCATGTGGCCGCACCAGGTACCCCCAGCCCCCCTCCATCTTCTCCTGTGTGCACCATCGGCTCTGGCTCCTCCCCCATTCCGGGCTCCACCCCCACATCAGCATGCACGTTCCCGTCAGGTCCGCCCTGCCCTGCCCCCACATTGACGTGCACAGAAGCATTGCATTCGCCCCTCCCTGTCAGGAGTGTCCTCTGTGCCACGGACTCCACCCCTGCCTCACGGGTCCCCGCCCCTGTTGACTCAGCCAGTGGGAGCCACTCACTTCCTGGTTCCCATGGTCCTGGAACCGGAAGTGCTTGTGCCAGAGTCTGGAGAAATGCAAGGCTCATGTCTGTTGCCTGGCAACAGCCAGCAGCACTGCTTTGGTAGCCCCTGCCCCACTGGCTCCCGCTCCAACCAGCGCTGGCTCCAAGACGCGGCAGGGTGGCCCAGGGCCACTCTGCCAAGATGTTGCCGGGCTCCTGCAGGAGCAGAGCAGCCCCTGCCTGTCATAACGAGCCAGTGCCGAGCTGGGCAGCTCCGGAATGCTGCGGGGCTAGTTGGGGGCAGGGCGGTGCATCCCCGAGTCCCCCCTTTGTGGTCTACCTGCGGCGCCGGCAGCCAGTTGCCTCCTCCTCTTTGGAGGGACAGAGCGGGTACTCCTCAGATTCTGATACAAATTCTGAAGATGCCTGGGCAGCTGTTAAAAAACAAACTGCAAAAAATGGGGACTGGGAACTAGTGGACAGAATTACATGCAGTGCAGCCCCAGTAATCTACAAAACGGGGAGGGATGCCCGGTGGGAACCCATGCCTTATTCACAATTAAAAGAACTGTGTAAGGCAGGGAAAGAATATGGAAGAGAATCACATTGCTTTAAAAACCTGCTTCAAGCCACCTTCTCTGCTTACACTCTAGTCCCACATGACATTAAGAATAGTCTGTCATGCCTCCTCTCCCCTGCCGAGTTAATGCTATGGGAGAGAAATTGGAAGAAGCAGTTAAAAAAGCTGCCACAAAAATATCAGAGAGATGATTATAGAGGCACTTTAACAACAGAAGACCTATGTGGAGAAGGTGCCTTGGAGAAACCTCAGGACCAGGCTCACAATCTCCCTGAGGATATCCTAGGGGACGTTACCAAGGCAGCTGAGGCTGCTTTACTGCAAACCCCACATGGCACCACCCCAACTTTAAACTTTTCAGATATCAAGCAGGGCTTTGATGAATCATTTATGAAATTCATAAATTGTTTGAAAAACTCAGTGGAAAAACAAATTGAGAATTGGAAAGTGCGGAGGGCGTTATTACATAATTTGGCAAAGACTAATGCCAATGATGAGTGTAAGAGAATTTTAAAGGGTCTCCCTCTCAATCGCGAACCAACTCTTGATCAGATGATCGAAGCCTGTGCCAAACTAACAACAACTGAACACAAGGTTGCCAAAGCAGTGGCATGGGGGGTGGCTGATCTAATGGTTGTAACCAAGGACAGTAAAAATGTTTTAATTGTGGAGATTATGGACATTTCGCTAAGGACTGTAGGCACCGTAGAAACATCTTGGATGCCAGAGGACCCATAGGGGACTCGGTGGAGGACTGCCCAACATGCCAACGTCACTGCCACCGACAGTTGGGAAACGGACAGCAGAGCGTGGATCGGCGCTGCGCTATGACAAAGAAATGCCAAACCGTTTCGCCCTGCTGCACCTGCGGTGACCCATTCCGACACATCCAGGTGTGGACCCAACGCCTGTTGGTGAGTTCCATCGCTATCGAGTTTAATGATGAGGGAACTTACACAATCCCCACAGGTCAGTTTGGACCTCCAGACGGCCCTACAGACATTTTTGTGATGGGAGATGGGATATGTGGGCCTGAGGAACTCTCAGTTATACCAATGTTGCGGACAGTTGGCCCACAGGACGAGATCTTAGTAACTGTGACATGCAATAACCCACCGTGGAGGCTACCCCAAGGTGTGGTTGTTGCACAGTGTTTCCATCTCCCAAGCGACGTGGACCTTTCATCACCTACACAAGTATTTTGGACAGAACTGTTAAACTTGAATAAGCTTGTATTGCAGTGCAGGCTATACTACAGAGAGACACAACACAGTCTGTCAGGGATGACGGACATGGGAGCTGATGTCACCATCATACTTTGCTCCAAGTGGCCACGGGACTGCGAGCTGAGCTCAGCCCAGGGTGTTATCTCAGGGACTGGAGGTGCTGCAGTCTCCTGGCGTAGCAAAAACCCCATGCTTGTGGACGGACCCAAGGGTCGTGTTGCCACTATTAGACCCTTCATAGTTAAAACAGGCATGACATTATGGGGCAGTGACCTACTGTCGCAATGGGGGGCTCAGCTAGAAATCCCACCACCATCTCAGGATTTCTAGGTGAGGCCATTGTAGCGTGCACCTCTTCACCACTGACGTGGAAAACCAACAGTCCAGTGTGGATGGAACAATGACCCCTTTCAGTAGAGAAATTGCACGCCTTAGAGTCCCTCGTGGAAGAGCAACTAGCCAAGGGCAATATAGAACCAACAAATAACCCTTGGAATTCCCCTGTCTCTGTGATCAAAACCCCAGACAAGGACAGGTGGAGGCTGCTCCACGACCTCCATAAGATCAATGAGGTCATTGAAGATATGGGTCCCCTGCAACCTATCCTGCCCTTTCCCTCTGTGCTGCCAAAAGACTGGAAGCTAGCAGTCATAAATATTAAGGACTGCTTCATTAACATCCCACTCCACCCTAGAGATACCCAAAGGTTTGCTTTTTCAGTCCCATCCCTGAATAGGCAGGCCCCTCTGAGGCAGTACTGGTGAGTTCTCCCTCAGGGGATGAAGAACTCCCCCACCATCTGCCAGTGGTACGTGGGCCTGTTGGGGTTTGGAATCCTTCTTTTTGTTTCTCTTATCTTAGGGAATTTTTGCCCATATGTTGCTAAGACACCATAACGACTGGGTGCTTAGGAAAAACAATAGAAAGACCAGTCGAGTAAAAAAACTTGTAAGTAGCTATTCCTTTATTTGGCCATTCCCTCTAGAAGGAGGCAGAGATCTCGGGACAGCTGGTCTGGGAAAAGCGAAGGGGAGCAGTAGCTCGCCCTCTTTGCCTCTCGGCATTCAGAAGAGAGGGAAGCTGCCGTTGCTTGTCACCACTGTGGAGTTTTCCTGGCTCC
>VZTJ01000291.1:14857-67331 GCA_013397795.1 Orthonyx spaldingii
TACTAATTCGGAGGGAAGGGGATTACATTTCCTATTCCAAGGGAGGCTCCTGCCTTCCTTAACAGACACCTGTCTTCAAACTAGGACACGGCCACATCCTCTCCCCCATCAGAGAGGAATTTCCTGAGTCAATCATTCTCCACTACATGGACGATATCCTGAGTTGTGCCAAAGAGCAGTGTTACCTGGACATTGTTTTAACTGGAACTGTGAGTTTTCTTGAAAAAGCTGGTTTCGAAATTCAAGAAGAGAAGGTGCAGCGAACCACTCCATGGAACTACCTAGGACTCCAGATTGGCGAGCGGACTATCATTCCCCAGCAGCTCACCATCAAGGACAACCCCAAGACCCTGCGTGACCTCCACCAGCTCTGCGGGCCCATCAACTGGGTGCATGCACTGCTGGGGACCTTGTGCCGCTCCTCAACCTGCTCCGTGGCTGCAGGGACCTTGACTCGCTGAGAACAGTCACCCCGGAGGCCCAGGAGTCCATCCAGAAGGTGGAAGAGGCACTGTCATCTTGCCAGGCCCACCGAGTCCATCGCATGCTGCCCTTCTCCCTCATCATCCTGGGTAAGGAGCCCAGATTTCACACACTACACTAAGGGACCCGCTCCTCGTTATTGAGTAGGTCTTCCTGCACAACTAGCCCACCAAAACAATAACTAAACTCCAACAACTAATGGCTCAGCTTATAATTAAGGCCAGAGCCCGCCTCCGCACCCTTGCGGGGTACGACTTCACATGCATTTACCTGCCATTAACAACCAGGGATCTGGATAATTTGCTCCAGACCTGTGAGCATCTCCAGTTCATCCTGGACAACTACGCAGGCCAAATTTCCAGCCACAAACCAAGCCATAAACTGTTCAATTTGGCTTTCAATTTGGTCTCTAAATTTCTTCAAAGTCGTACGCCTGTAAAGGCCCTGACAATTTTCACAGATGGCTCAGGAGGATCTCACAAGTCAGTCATGACTTGGAAGAATCTTAGGTCGCAGAAGTGGGAATCTGACGTCCAAGTAGTTGAGGGATCCCCACAGATTTCTGAACTTGCTGCCATCACCAGAGCTTTTGAGAAGTTCAAAGAACCCATTAATTTGGTAACTGATTCAGCTTATATTGCTGGTGTAGTTCCTCGGGCAGAACATTCTTTGTTAAAGGAGGTGTCAAACCCAAATTTGTACAAGTTGCTCTCGAGGTTAGTTTATCTTCTCTCCCACCAAGAGCAACCCTACCATGTAATGCATATGAGGTCGCACACTGACCTCCCAGGACCCATCGCTGAAGGGAATAGGAGGGCAGTTCTCTGGCTATGCCTGTGACAAAGGCTAACATCCCAGACATTTTCACACAGGCCAAGCTGAGCCACCAATTTTTTCATCAGAATGTGCCAACCCTAATGAGAATGTTCCATCTTTCACAAGAACAGGCTAGGGCTATTGTAACTGTCTGCCCCAACTGTCAACAATATCAGGTACTGTCCATGGCTTCCGGGGTTAACCCCCGGGGGTTAAATAGTTCTCAGTTGTGGCAGACAAATGTAACCCACTGCCCTAGCTTTGGAAGGACAAAATACATACATGTTTCTATTGATACCTTTTTGGGAGCTGTGTTTGCTTTGGCGTATGCGGGGGAGAAGGCAAAAGACACCATTAATCACTTTCTCCTCGCATTTGCCACCCTGGGAGTCCCCGAACAAATTAAAACAGACAATGGCCCTGCTTATACCTCCCACAAACTCAAACATTTCTTCAATCAGTGGGGGGTGAAGCATGTCACGGGTATCCTGCATTCCCCAACGGGTCAGGCTGTTGTCGAGAGGGCCCATCAGAACATCAAACGGGTCTTAGACACCAGGGAAGGACAGAGACGAGTTCTCCCGTTGAGAGACTCTGTAAGGCTCTCTTTACCATCAATTTCTTAAACAGTTCAATGATGGAGACGACCCCCCCTGTGCTACGGCACTTCTCAAATTTGACCAGAGCTAGGCTCGAAGAGAAGCCACCAGTGTTAATCAAAGACCCAGAAAGCCATCAAATAAAAGGCCTTTACCCACTCATCACTTGGGAAAAGGGATATGCATGTGTGTCCAATCAACCAGGCCCAAAGTGGATCCCAGGGAAATCTGTAAAGCCCTATATTCCACCTGCAAACACTGCTCCCCTTGACAAAAATATTCCCGAGTTAAATACAAAACCACCAAAGGATGAAACAGCAGCAGCATGGAGGAGAAGACGCCGACAACCACCACCATGGCTGACATCCACCTGCCACCTCACAATGAGACGTGCCAGCCAATAAGTTTAACATGCCAGTGCTTTCCCAAACCCTGACCCTTCTTTCCCTACCCCTTCATTCCCAACCCCAAACCTGCTGTTACCCCTGTTATTTAGTTATTACTCCCTTCTGTGTTTTATGTTTGAGAGGGGGGATTGCATCCTCTAGAGGGAGAATTGCACCCTCCTTAATTATTTTTGTTTAAAAAACCCCAACAGAAGCACCTGTCACACCAGCATGAAACCCGACACCTACCTTGCCGCCATCCTCTGGATCCTGCTGACACCGCTGGCAGTGGATGCTGGGAACCTCACTACCCACAGTGAAAATATCCATGCCAGCATCCAGAGGATGGAAGACCTCATCGGGGAAATGAAGACCAAAATCCCCTGAATGGGTCAAGGACATTGGGTCTTCAGGGGATGGGTTACCCCCCTTTTTGTGAGGATGGCTTTGTAGATGCTTCTGTTCGCTTTTGTTATTTTGTGTTTTGTTTATGTAGTTGCTTAAAACGCATGATTGTAAAATCCTTGGGGAAGGCTTTTATAATTGAAAAGAAAGGGGGAATTGTGGGGGCCGGTAAGCCTGTATCACCAAGGACCAGCAGGGTCCATTGGTGGGAAGATCCCTGATTTGATAACTGCTCCTTAGGTTACGGTGAGCAAACCTTCGCCCAGGATTCCTTGTTACAGTTATTCAAATGTACCCCAGTTTTGCTACTTCGGTTGGTTGTTAGTATACCCGCCCTCTTGTACCATATGAGGTCCCCGATTCCAGAGAATTCTCTCTTCTCTGTTTCCCCATTGGCCCCTGCTCCCTTGTCACTCCCCCAAGTTTTCCTCATTGGCCTTCAGACCCTAATCCCACCTATGTTCTGCCCCTATGCCCTCAGATGATTGGCCCTTGTCGCTGTCCGCTTGACCGCCCGGCTGGTCAGCAGGCGACAAGATCACAAGCACCCTGGCAGCGGGGCTTTCTGTGTCTCAGCTGCCTCGATGTGAGCTCTGAAAAGAGCTGGTCGCTTGGTAGCCCAGGCTGGGGCTGGCAGCAGACAATGGTTACTGTTGCGAGCACAGCTAAGGTAAAGGAGGAGAGAGGGGCTCAAATGTAGCAGCAGTCTTGTGTTTATTCTTTGCCTGGAGGGACAGGAGAACTTAGCAGCAAGAGCAAGGGCTACAAAATGAGCAATGAGGGACGGTTACAAGGATATTTACGGACAAGATAAAGAGGGTGGAGAACAGGGATACACAAATGAGGGAATGATGGAGGGTGACAGGTACCCAATAACTTGGAAGGGAAGGGGGGACAAATTTAAATCAGCCAATGGGGATAACAGAACAGCCGAACGCTCTAGAACAATATGAATATTAAATCAACCCTATGAATATTAAAATAACTCTGAGGGAAGGAGGGTGGAGATGTAAGAAGATTGGCAACCTAAAGCCGAGGAAGTTCCTCAGCCATGCCTTCTCCCTTCCCATCAGACCCACTGTCATGAGGGGAAAAATTAACCCAATTGATGTCATGAATTCTCACTGAGAAGGCGGGCTGGGTCACCTCCACAGGCCCTGATGCTCTGCCTGCACCTCATTTGTACCATATAAAACCTTGGACACCCCTTTGTTCATCGTCTTCATCCCTGGCTTCTTTCACGGCTACTACCCTCCCTGTTCCTCGTTCCTGGACCCTCCTTCAATCAAAACCCCCTGCGGAATTCCATACGAAGACCCTTCTCGTCTTTCACCATCGCAGCTATCTGGCGAATGTGTGAGTGTGAGTCTGTGTGCTGCAGCACCACACCAACAGCGACTTCTCTGGAGATGCTTTTGGGAAAGGTCCTGGCACTTTACCACCCGACACCAGCCAGGACAGAAGAGGAGTTAAAGATGTTGGAAAAGAAGCCTTCCTTCAATGCAAGTCTGCATATAAGCTAATTATGTTAGGCTTGTTAATTTCAAGGAGTTTAATTCAGACAGAGCAAAAATGTACCTCTTGGATGACACACATAGTACATGATGTGTGTCAGAGCAGATGCCTTTCTACAAACAAAACTTTCATCCCTGCTTTTTCCAAGCCTTTCCTCACTGTAAATGGAGAACCGGTGTCTTTAGGACCACAATGGCGTTTTGTGAGCCTCACAATGGTATTAATCAACAGGTTGTTTTCCATATTGAAAGTACATGAAAACAAGGAAAAATCAAATACTGTGAAACATTGTTTCACAGTGAAAGAGGTTCAATTGGAAAAGATTGTTCAAACTCTTTGAATCTCCATCTTTGGATGGGGGCACTAAAAAATTGCTTGAATAACCATTCAGACAACCTGATGTAACTGAGTCTGTCTCAGAGCACAGTGTTGAAGTAGAGACCTCCAAGAGTTCCTTCCCAGCCTAGGTTTTCTGTGATTTCAATGACTCTGCTTCCAAGGATTTTTGAAATAAAATCTTGTTATTGCCTAGAAACAGTTGCAGGTGTTTTCTTTAATATTTGAATAAGTATTAAAATATTATTATTTACTTTTCAAGTGAACCCAGTATTGCTACATGGTACTAACAACCAATTAATGTCATGTTGATGGCTACTAAGGTTTTTTTTTTAAGTTTTCACATTTAGTTAAATATTATTCTTTAGACTGAAGTAACAGTCACCTAAAGATTGTGCTGAACATCAGCTATGATCAAATATGTTCTGACTGTGTGCATGTGAGCCAGTTGGGAATGATTTTTTTTACAGGCTGTTGGAAGACTATATGAGAGCCACAGAAGGAGTCAAAAAGCATCTTCTTCAGAGAGCAGAACTCAGGAAGCTTATTTTTGTAGGAGAGCTTGCTCATGGCCATTTCAGTGCCAAGATGGTAAGAAATACAACTGCAAAAGAAAACAGAAAAACCATTACAAAATTTAAATAAAACCCAACGCAGAGGCAAATGCAAAGCTTTTCCCTCTCCAAAGGAAAAAAAACCCTAAACCAACAAATATCCAAACCCCAAGACTATATATATATNCACATATCCACACCCCAAGAGTATATATATATATATATATATATATACACGTCTGTCCAGGGTGATGGCAGTAATGTGTAACTGCTCTGTAGACACTAATCACATGTGCAAATCAGGGGTTTTCTCTGCGAATTACTTTAGTGAACCCATTTTGTTCCTTCAAGACTGAACATTTTGTTGCTGGAATTAAATTTCCCTTCTCTTTCTCTTTTTTTCTGTTTTGGTCATAAAATTCCAGTATTTGAAGTTGTTGAGACAATACCTATTTTATGTATTATTCATTTTCCATAATTCAAACATATATGTAGACACTTGCACACCTGCATTTTCAAATTTGCCTTCAAAGGAAGCATATGCTCTAATACTGTATTATGGGGTTAAAATAAGATCCAGTAATTTTGGAGGCTTCTGTCCATTTATGACATCTTTTTATTTTCCTACCTGGAGGATTCTTGAGTAAAACAGTATGCTGTTTGCTGCAGGGAAAATTGATTGATCTTAACCTTCTGCTCCTAATTTGTGCATTTTACAATCTTTCAGTAAAAAAGCTCATGAAAGTGCAGGTATTGTATGTGTACATGGCTTGTCTTTCAGACAAGTGATGTATTATTAATGTATGTGTAACCTTTCCTGATGTAGTATTTTTAAGATACTCAGTTCTAGTTTTCAGCAAGTGCTTCCTTGCTGAATTTCCCTAAAACTCTCCAAACCTGCTATAAGACCAGAGTCTGGGTTTTGGGTAGAGGGGGCTGCCCTATCCCAAGATAGGACAGAATTGAATTGAGGCACATAGGTGGCTTAGGTGTCTGTATGTGTCAGAACACTTCTGTTTCAGGGAGTGTTGGGGGTTAGGATCTTTCCTTTTGTTTTTTTCCCCTTATGGAATTTTGTCCCATAGGTTGCTAAGATGCAATAACGACTGGGCACTTAAGAAAGACAACCTGCCCGGGAAGTGTGCAGCTAGCTGTTCCCTTATTGGAGATTTTCTCTCGGAGGGGGCAGAGTAAGGGCTAGTAAGGCAGGGGCTATGCACAGGTCCTGACCTCTTTGCTTCTCAGCATTCAGAGGGGAGAGAAGCTGCAGTCGCTCCAGGGAGAATTTGCCATCACTGTGGGGTTCTGTCTCCTGCTACTTGCTTCTGTCGTGAGTAGAGCTCTTCTCATAGGAGCAGCTGTTGCACTGGGACCTATTTAACACCCTACTTCACCAAACAAAGGACCCTTTGCCATCTGCTCCGGTGCCTCAGAGAGAAAAAAATATGGGATCCTAGGGCCCCTTCCCCCTCCCAGGGAGTCAGCCTCTGCCAGCCCTGTTGGGGAGCCAGGCTGCCTGGCCCAGCACAGCCCTGCTGCATCTCTGCTAAGGCTCCGGGGTTTTTGCTACACTGCAGCCTTTTCACCCCCTGCCCTGCTGGGACACCACGTGAACAGCTGTGAGTCCCTGACACATCTCATCTATCATTTCGGGAGTTTTCTTGTCTCTGCCATTCCAGTTTTGCTGCTCCCAAGGCTCCTGCTACAGTTCCTGATACTCTCCAGAGAGGGGACAGGGACCAGCTGCACCCGGGGGTTGGTGGAGAAAGCCCCATCTCCACCCTTCCTGCGGCCCATCCGCCATCATCGCATGGGGAGAGACGGCCGAGACTCACACTACAGCGCCCCCTGCAGCCGAGGAGGAGTCACTGCACCCGTTCTGCCCACCGGGAGCCACCAGCACCCCTACCGGCTGTGGCCAGAACTTCACCTAAGGGGAATTGCTAATGGAGCGGGAAGAGACTCTTCACTGGATTTTTCTGTTCTTGTTTGTTGTGGTTACCGTTGTTGTTGTTTGTCTGCCTTGTTATACATACTGGTAAAGAATTGTTATTCCTTTTCTCGTGTCATTGGCTGAAAGCCCCTTACTTTCAAAATTATAATAATTTGGAGGGAAGGGGGTTATATTTCCTATTCCAAGGGAGGTTCCTGCCTTACTTAGCAGACACCTGTCTTTCAAACCAAGACAGATTCTGGCACCCAGTGTGTGGCTCAAGGGCTTTGAGAGAAAAAGGGTGAAAAAGGAGTAACAGTTCCTGGGTAACCTAATTTTTGTGTGCTGAATATAGAAACATCGTTAGGCAGCACCATGTGGTCTTGCTTACCCTGCTTTGGGTGGCATGTGATTGTGGCAATATTTTTCCCATTTGCAGCTCCTTATCTAAACATGTATCCCGTGACTAAGGCTTCTGTGGCTGTTATCCAGTTTGCACTATGGGTCAATAAGATGAGGAATTAATGGATTTTTAACTTCCTCTTCAAGGCAGGCATATGGATACAGGGCTATCACACACTAAGTGTATGTTTCTGGGGTTCCTTGAATAACAGTACCTATTGTGAGGAACTAACACCGGGAGAAGTTTCCTCCCGACCTGTCACCCATTTCTTTGGGCCTACCCCACCAGCTTTTGAAAGGTTCAAATCTTCTCTAAATGCTAATGCTAAATGCAATATTGTACAGTGGCTGGTGTTGCTTATATGCCTATTCTGTGTAGCATACAGATATAAGGTGAGATTGCTGTGGCTAACGACTCTAACATCTACCCCAGAGACTAGGGATGCTGCCCCAGAACCTGACACTGCCTGACTGCCCACCTCAGGAATGAGCCACCTGGACTGGGTGGGGACACTGATGAAGGAGATATACCAGATTCAGAGGGAATACTTCCCCAGCTGGTGGGGAACCCTATCCCTTCCTCGAAGAGGGAAAGTCTGATGGTACAGCAGTGGAACCCACAGATGTTACAATTGTCCAGGTCACAGCTGAACCGTAAGGGCAGCCCCAGCCAGCAGCAGTCACCCCTGTGCAGACAAGGAAGTATAAGACCAAATCAATGCGCCCAGTTAATGATGATGAGGAGCCAGGGCCCTCACAACCAGCAGGGGAGTCAAAGCCTGAAATCATCACTGAGTCCCTGTCACACGACAGTCTCTGTAATATGTGAAAAGACATTGTGCGTTGGGGGCGTGATGCCTACACGACCTGGTTACTTCGGGTTTGGGACCTTATGGGTGCAGGCGTGCAACTGGATAGTGGTGAGTGAGGCCACAAAAGTATTTGGGATCCTTGACCCAGGACCCAGGTGTGAATCAGGTATTCGTGAGGGAGCCAGGGCCCCTTTCTCTCTGGAAGTGGCTTTTAATGAGTGTAAGAGAGAGGTTTGTTCACAAAGAGAGAATGCAGGAGTACCATTACAGAATGCACTGGAAGACACTTAATGAAGCAATCCAACAGCTGAGAGAAGCAGCAGTATTAGACGTGCTTTTTGGGAGGGACGGACAACATGATAATGACCCTGACAAAGTCAAGTGCACAGGGCAGATGTGGAATCTGGCCAGACTAGGGCCAAACCAATACACCACTGCCATTGCAATGATTAATGTCGAGGACAACCGGGAAACAGTGGGTTCCATCACCAACAGGCTCAGGAATTACGACGGTACGGTCAATGGCCTGATGCAGGCTTATGTCCCTGCTGTAGTTAAGGACCTCAAAAAGGAGGTGACGGAGGAGGTGAGGAAGAACAGCTCCTATGTGGCACAACTTATTGCGACCAGAAAGTGTGGGAAGCCTTTTTTATGTGTACAGATTCACTGGTGATAAGAAATACTAAGATTGGGGCTAGGAAATCTTGCAGAATTTCAACAGATACACCTGGGTAAGGCCATCTTATAGTGACCTTGTTCTGTCAGGACTGTATTTGCTCAATTGCTTTCTAACACCAACTTTGAAAACACTATGTTTCAAGATTCATCATATAACTGTGGGGGAATTTGTAAGAAAAAATGTTTTTTTACAGATTGAGATACGCTGCTTAGCCTATATAGTGAAAGAACTTGTATTATATTGATGAAAAAGTGAAATGCAGAAGCTGTAGGCAAGACTACCAAAGTGTTAGAATCTCTAGTTTTTAGACTTTGGAAGCTGAGATGGACAGGGCTGGATTGAAAGAACTCTTCAATTAAAGTTGCTAAAGAAAAAAAATTAGCACAAAACGGCATTAATGGTTTAATAGGAAGTTTTTCTATTCATTCTGACTACAGTGTTCATGGAGATGTCACTGATATACTGTGAAAGTGTGGCACCAAATATCAATGGTCTGTTCTTAAGAGAAATGGATACAGGGCTTGGGCCAGTTCTAATGTAGAAATCACTGGTTCCTTTCTGTATATTTGTCCAGAAACTTCAAAGGGATGTTCTTTGTGATACCTCTCTGCCCTAACTACAAATGGATATTTTGCTCCATTTATCGTTGTGGTTTCTTTTAAAATATGATGAGATTTTTTTTTCATTACTGAAGCTTTATATGTAAATGAAAACCAACTATGAAATGAAAACCATAATGATCTGGTTCTTAGCACTTATCTTCTCCAAGTGCATCTGGATGTTAGGAAGTAAAAAATTATTTTAGGTTATGTAAAGATACAATTTTTTTTGGCACAGGTTCCTACAGATGGTTATACTTCCATTAACAACATTCAGAATCCCAGTAATCCAGAGCCACAGGATAAAATGGAGAGCTTCTTCCTTGGGGAAACACTCAAATACATATTTCTGCTGTTTTCAGATGACGTAGACTTAATCAGCCTTGACAAATACGTCTTCAACACAGAGGCTCATCCACTCCCTATCTGGGTGCCAGCATAGAATCTGCATCAGTGGATCTTCCAGTGGTGGCATTTTTATCTTCAAGTCTGTTTACTTTTCAGGGTTTGAGGAGAGATGCTATAATGTATCTTTTTTGGCTTCAAACTACAAACAAAAGCTTGGGAAAAGCATCTCTGGTTTGAAGAAATCATGTTGGTCTTAAAGCTAATCCCTGTTTCTGGGATGGGCAAAGTTGTTCCATACGAAGCTGGTTTCCCTGGTACTGATGATGAGGTTCAGAAGGCAATTGTAGTGTGGAACATGACATTCTCAGGGCTCCGGTGACCTAGAACTCACTTATGTCAGTGTTACTAAATTCTCATTAAATACTGGAAATGCAGCGAGTTGGATTAGGGCATAGGGTTGTTCCTGGAGAGCAGGAATAAACCTACAGCTTTCTGGTTTATTCTGGATTCACTGGAACACTGGATTACAGAGCCATTTCTTTGTCAGACTGTGACAGTGGTTCAGGTGGAAAGTGGAATAAACAAAGAGCTGTAGTCCTGTCCCAGGGAGAAGCTGTCAGTATTGCTGCTGGTACTCTGATCTCATTCCAAACTCCCGAGGTATGCTGCATCACCTTAGGAGAAAGAAGAGGCAGCAGAGCATCTGTTGTATAGTGTCTTAGTTTTGCAGAGCACTTTGAACAATCTATTCAAGCTGTGGCTGAAATGAATGGTGAAAGAGAATTTGCTGCTGGTTTGGCTCAAAATGGAATATAATTTTTTAGAGGTATTTCAGTTTTTTAACTTACCTGCAGGAATGCAGGAGATAAAGTGAAATGCAAGTAAAACTACACATGCATTTTATATCTTATTTGCATCAGTTAGACTCTGGTATTCTGACTGAAAGTTGCTTTCTGAGGTTGGGCACTGGGAAAACTTGTGAGCATATTGGGTATCAGCCTCCTTCCATCCCTTCCTGTTCAGATATCACATAATGGGTGTTTGTTGCCTCAAAACAAGCTTACAGCTGTACAACACAGTTCTTGTTATTCGTTCTTGTTATTTCTTGGACAGTGGAGATATTTTCAATTATTTTTTTCCTTAGGTGTACATTGGGTATTTTCAGTAGTAGTGTTAAAAGCAGACAGTCTAAAGGTATTACAGCAATTCTAGGCCCCAGCAGAATTGGAGAAATTAATTTCAGTTGCTTGAAGACAAAGTAGACCCAGGTTGTTTAAGAATCTTACAGGAGCCCTGGGATCTTTCATTTTTATATGTGCACACTTACAGATTTTAAGCCATGAATTTAGAAATGAAGTTTCTAGACTGTGTTTCCTTTTGGATTTGGACTTGGACAGTCCTGTATTTCCAGATAAGACCTCAGAAAGGTGATTGTTTATATTTCTGGAAGAGGTTGGTCTCACTGAAAGTCTCTTTTCCCTTTAGCCATGGGTGTGATGAGCAGGGTCAGGAGGTGCAGTCCTTACTAAATCCAGGGGTCCCCGGCCATTAATGGAACGGACTAAATTTGACTGCAATGATTCATTTTCCAGTGTCTGAGGGAGGTATTTTATAGTAATTGTAACCTTTGATTTGTAAAATAAGATGCAACTTTATTTGTTTTATGCTGATCCCTTCTGTTTGCTGGAGTTACAAGTTACTCTTAGGACCACTATTTAAGTCTTTTAGGTAATAGTCATCATTCCATGCACTAATGAAAATGGAGAAATTTTACAAATTATTTAAATGCACATTTTTCTGTCATCAGAGGGACCCTGTCCTGGGATTGGCAGGACATGACTAGTCAGTGAAGAATGTTAATGTTCCTCCCGTTCACATGCCTACAGTAACTCTGGCAATGAGCACTTAAAATGCACTTACAGGTGCGGTGGAATCCAGTCACTATGGCCTTTGGCTGCACAACTCATTTGCTGCCAAGGCTTCTGTTTTCTTTGTCACAAGAGCAAATGAGGAAAGTGCAGGTAAAATGTGGGAGGAAACACCTTCAGTGTTTTTGTTCATGAAACAGGATTTTGCTGATGAGGAGCTGAGCTTGGGCTAAAAGCCAAAGTTTTAAAATTGGAGACTAAAGAAAAAAGTGAAAAAACATAAATTCAGTGACACTACCCAGGCCCTGCTGACCTGAGTTGCTTTGGCCTTGTGCCTTTGAACAAAGCTAATATTGAACCTTTAATTATGACTGTGCTATGGATTGTAAAACTTGCAGGGTTCGGTGTTTCACCCAGAGAGCTGCCTGACTGAGGCAAGAGATTTCTCAGAAAATGGAATACATATAAATGCTTACCAAAAATCTTCTGGCTTTGAAGTTGTGCACAAGTGATTGATTCTATAAATGCAACTATGAGAGTCTGTGTGATTTTTTTTTTTTTCCTTATGATTGGCTTGAGAGTAATAATTAATTTCCTAATGAGTTGAAGGAGAGAAGAATAAATTGTCACTTTCCCAAACATGTCTTATCTTTTAGCTGAGCCTGGTGGTCCAGCTGATTTCTATCTAGTTCTTCTTGGGACATGCAGTCTCCTCAAAATGTGGCTCAGCCTTTAAATTGGGGCTTCAGATTTTTAGCTCTTGCTCCCTTTGAGAACAAATGCTTGTTTCGGACCTCTATATCATGTGTGAAATGGCACAAACTAAATAATTTCAATGAAGCTCCTCTGTTCCTCCTTTTCTTCTGTAGAGGTCATTTTAATAGCTTATTTTTTACTTCCTTAAACTGTTGGGTCAGATCAGTCTCTGAGCTCCACAGCCTATTTCTGCTCCATGCTGTGCTCTCCCAGTGCAACAGAAGCTTCCCTTTGTGGGAAGCAAAGTTTCCTTTTGTGGTTCCTTGTTTCAAGACCTGAACTGCTGGGTCCATAACCCACTTTTGTGTTTCTGCATATTGAGACACTCCTGGCTTAAGTGGAGTGCTGTGGAAAGGCCACCGCTGAGCCCGGGATTCTGTCCTTCACAACGGAAAACCTTGGGCATTCACTGAGAAAGAGTCGGGCATGGGCACAGTCATGGAGAACTGCAGGGCTGTAGGACTTGGGAGTCTTACACTTGGGGCTTTGAGCCACAGCTCAGGAAAAAATACCAACCTGTTTGCTCAAAGAAAATTCAGCAGATGGATGGGGCACAGTTACCATCTAATCCTTGAGCTTTTGAAAGCTCAACTCTCATTACAGGTCTTAGAAACTGGCAGTTTTGCAAGGTCCCTGGTGTTGGCTGACAGGACCCTTGTGTACCACAGGACTTTATGTAACAGGATTTTCAGCATCCCATGCCAGGCTCAGGTACAGCTGTATTTACTCCTCTAAATACTAGGCAAAGAATACAGGCATGTTTCCTGTTCCATGCCAGTGTGATGTTGGCATTGATGACAGACGAATACAGGAAGGGTTTCTGCAAAAACAAATGTATAGTTTTGTGAATTTTTCCTGCACTTCAGGACTTGCCTCAGCTGTGCTCTCCTAGAAATAGGCCTGCAGGGAATTCAGCTCCTGATTGCCAATGCCACACTCAGTACATTTAACAGGATCGATAAAACTGACATAACAAGAGTAGCTCCATGAATCTTGCTGCTTCAACAGAAAGGGTTAAGATTTTTCTGACTTTGGATTTGGAAAGAAAGACTTGTATTTTTTTGGTCTCTCAAGTACTGCTGGAGACTGTTGTCCAAGGCTGGAAGTCTCTGCTTCCACTGAAGACCAACCCTGAGTTCCTGTTCTGTGCAATGTTCCCACCTTGGCTGCACTTGTGTCAGTAAATGATGATGGAACAAATGAGCCTTTGTTCAACAACCTCCCTGGTGCAGGCCTTAAGCACAAGGGCGGCACCCATGGTCTGGTCTGGGTCACTCACTGCTTACACGCCATTTTCCTTGTGTGGCCGTGAAGTTCAACCAGGAGCAGTGTTCCCATGATGCTCAAGAGTGGTGCTTTGGGGCTCTTCCCTTCAGGTCAGACAGTACCACATAACAGGATTTTCCTTCTACATCCCATGCTTGCATGCTGAAGGATTCAAAATATTATGGATGTTGGTGGTACTGGCTTCAGACTTCTGCCGTGATTTCTTTTATAGCACTGCTCACCTGTCCTGGACATCTATGTGTATCATGATTACCTCTTTGCCATAGTGTCTGAAAGTCTTATGTCTATCCTTCCATATCAGTCAAACTATGTGTATTCCCTCAGAATAAGAACTGTCTGTAAGAGCAAAAAAAGAGCTCAGTATGGTCCAGTACAAGGGGATCAAAAAAACTCATCCTTCTGGAAGGTCAGCAGACACCCAGGCCTCCTTTCTCTCCAAAACACAAACCCAGCCCTGGCGACTGGGATGACTTACAGTGACTTCATAAAAGACTTGCCCCTGAACCCAGCTGTGTTCATACATTGCTGGGTTTGTGTCGCTGGGTGCCTGCTTATGATTGTGAAGGGTGCTGTCTGAAGGGAAATAAAAGCAGGATGCAATCCTTACTCTCTGCTTTTTTTCCTAATGTGGTGTTAATGCTGAATGATGGCTCGGGTACAGCAAATCTGAATTCAGGAAAGTTGGGAGCTCTGAGCACAGATGACCACGAGTCCAGCACTTCAGTAGTGATTGATGTGGCAGCAACAAACCCAAAGCCTGACTTGAGCAGGAGCAGAAGGGACAGTGGCAGCTCTAATAAGGACCCATGGAGGTTTTCATCAGCATGAACAGAGAGGATTTCGGTCTAGCTGAGGATGTAGCGCCACTGGCAGTCTTCGAGTGACTTCGTTACAGACTGGAGTTTGATCAGCTATTTGAGATATGTGTAAATGAAGGACAACTTGGAAAACCCAATTACTCAGTGGATCCATCTGTTCCTGCTCTTCTCAGCATCCCTGAGTTGGGGGAGAGAAGCTTTGGCCTTTTGTTAAGAACAGGGAAGAGGTGGATAGGACAGATTTCAGCACCTGAATATTGTGAAACACCAGCAGTCACTCTGGGAACCAGCCCTGCTGTGACCAGGGAGGATCCAGCACTGACACCAAGCTGTCTGTGACTGTTCTGCACAAGCAGTGGAAACCTTTGAAGACTCAGGAAGCCTCTCCACTAACTCATAAAATCACTGTAAAGTAAAATCAACTGAGGCAGTCAGTTGATTACCAGGGTTTAGTATTTTTGCAGTTATTGCTAGTAATTATTGGTGCTTAGTCATTCTAGTAGCACCTGTTCATGTGCAAAGATGCACCTGGGAAGGTGAAAAGGACCCTTTTTCACATCCTTTGGTTATACTACCAAGCCATGAAATTATATCACACCCTTTAATAAACTTTTATATCACACACTTTAATATACTTGTAATTAATAAAAAAGCTCTGACGATGTCTCAGTGGAAGCGTGCTTTATTGGTCACCAGTACACAGCCCTTGAGTGACAGCAGTGCACACCACCATTCCTTTGTGTAAATCTTCATCTCGTCCAAGAGATTGCAGTTGCTAAGTTGAAAACAAAACACCCCAACCCCACAGCCCTGGCTAAGACTGATAGCCTGTTTTAGATAACTGGTCACTAGTGGAGCTCCCTGTGACTCTGTCAGTCATGACCATACCTCTGCTCTTCCACCAGCCCTCTAATAGTTCCTTTTTCTCTAAAAATAATTTAGTTTCAATCTTAAGGTGCCTCATGCAACCATCCTGTTTAGGGCTGTGATGATTCCCGGACCTTCCAGGAAAGCTTTTTGTATTCCTGCCCTTTGTAACAACTCATTCTGAGTAGGCAAGCATGGAGCCCAGACAATGTGGTTTTGGCTTCTGTCAGTGATTTGGCTTTTTGCATTTCTTTTGATGCTCAGCGAGGTGTAGGTGGGACACTTTGGAAAAGGAAGTTCCCACCATCATGGCAGAGGAGAGAACAGTGTCCCAGCCAGCCTAGACCCAGCTTGGCAGGCTGTTGTGTCCTGTGGCAGTTGCACTCAGGAGCTGTGGGGATCAAGGGGAGCTCAGGGCTGGCTGCCTGCTGCAGCTCCTGTGCGCTGCTCCCGTACCTGCTCCATGCCTGCGGATTTCACCCAGCTGCTGATGATCCCAGCTTCAAGCTTGCGCACCTCCATGACAGAGGGGGGATCAGCCGGGTTGTGTCCCCTAGAGAAAGCAGAGCAGTGTCAGTTCACTGGATAGTGCGTTTTTGCCTCCTGTGCAGGCAGAGCCAGCGATCTTAAGGACAGAGACTGACTGGTTTGTGCTTCACATTTATGTCCTGTGTGGCAGGACGACCCCCCTCTCCTTCTTCCCACTGAGGTGCACATATGGGAGATAACCTCTGAGGCAATAGCCTTCCAGGGGTCACATCCTTACACCCAAGGTCTGACCAGACCTCACACCAGAAGTCGGGAGGACAGATGGAAGAAGAGATAAAAAATATATACGTGACAGAAGGCATGTCTTTTGTTCTATAAAAGTATCACAAAGCCGCCACAAAGTCAGAATTTCTCTTGCATATTCTACGAATGTGTTCAGAGAGTTTCTCCCCGAGGTTTGCGCAGCCCCGTGGCCCTACTTCTCTGGAGATTGAGAGTCGTAGGATCTGATGTATGTGAACATCCTTCAACAATTGGATGGTAAGATACATTGAATCCTAAATATACTATTTTTTCCGCTAGCTGTATTGAATTAATAGTAACTAAAACGTGCACTGTATATTTAACTATTAATAGTTTTTTCTTTTCCCTGTGTAGTAATATTCTAAGTCTCTTGTCTGTTCAATTTGTGTCTATTGAATAAATTATTTATTCTATATTACACTGAATCAGCCATTATTAAAAGAACTTGCGAATGGAAGTGGGTTCTGGGGTGCAGGCCACCTCAGTAAGTTACTATCTATGGCTACAGGCCTAAGCAGAGGTAGAAACTTATTTAAACCCCATAATATTCATTCATAACACCCTGGAAACCAACTTGCAGTGTCAGATCCCCAGTGCAGTTGGGCAGCAGCCCCAAGTTTGCCCTTGCACTGCTGGCTGCTGCCCCCTCTGCTCCAGGCCCAAAGGCAGATGGCTAATGCCAGGAGACACTGGACTACTTCACGTGACTGACTGCTGCAGGCTGTCTCACACTTGTGCCAACCCCTGTGCAAGAACATGATCTAACAACAGTAGGTGAGTTGAGTGCCAAGTTCTGCACAGCCCAGCATCCCTGGAGGCTGAAAGAGCCCTGTGATGGCGAAGAAAATCACTCTTCCACATTGGGCTCCAACAGCCTGGTACTCATCCTCTTTAAGTACTTGCCCTGTGCTAGGCACTAGTGAGGCCACACCACATATCCTGAGGTCAGTTTTGGGTCCTTCTTGACAATTAAGACACTGAAGGGCTGGAGCATGTCCAGAGAAGGGAACGAAGCTGGGGAAGGGTTCGGAGCACCAGGAGTGGCTTGAGGGAGCTGGGGGGGGCTCAGCCTGGAGAAAAGGAGGCTCGGGGGAATCATCTCGCTCTCTACAACTCCCTGACGACAGGTTGTAGCCAGATGGGGGTCAGGCTCTGCTCACAGGTAAGAAGGGACAGGACAAGAGGAAATGGCCTCAAGTTGAACCAGGAGATCTCTAGACTGAATATTAGGGAAAATCTTTTCCATTGAAAGGGTTGTAAAATATCAGAACAGGCTGCCCAGGGAAGTGTTGAATTCACCATCCCCGGAAGCATTCAAAAAACTTGTGATGTGGCATTTGAAGAAATGGTTTAGTGGTGAACATGGTGGTGGTGGTGTTGGGTTGATGGTTGGACAATGATCTTAGAGGTCTTTTCCAACCTCAATAACTCTATGATTCTGTGATTGGAAAGTATCTCTGGATTGTTTGGGCTGTGGCTTGCTGAGATCAAATATCCAGGGCATCAGGATCTTGCCAGCCAAAGGAGAGTTTGGTACTTACCGGAGATCGAGGTGATGGGCACCTCCTTTAATGGTCAGTGCAATCAGTGAAGGGCTGAGGCTGCTGTTTATCTGGGAGAAGAAGGAGCAAAGACCAATTCTCACCAAGTTACTAGGAAAAACTGGAAATGAGTTCTGAAAACCGGAACATGATCTGGGCAAGACTAAGGAAAAGCATGGAAAGACATCCTTGGTATGGCTGGTATCCACAGCTAACAGTCCTAAAGAGCCAGATCACATATCCTAAAGGAAGGGAATGTTTTCCCCCAGATGGGAACTTTCAGCTGATCCCAGCACAGGCAGTTGGAAGTTAGGTCTCCTTTGGACCCATGCACCCTAAGCAGATTGTTCCTCCTGCACTGGGATTCCAAGCCAGCCTAAAACAAGGAGCTTCTGAATTTAATCAGTAGCTCAAGTAACTCAAAATCCAGTCCTGAATCATTTTTGTTTTTAAATTTTAAACTGGACACTGACAGCACTCTGAAGTTTTGTTGAATCTAAGCCAAAACATGAAGTCCTGGTTCGAGTAGCTGCTCATAGCACCCACCTGGTGTCACCAATTGTGCTGGGACTGGAGAGAGCCAGGAGCACCTGGCCGGCAGCACTGAGACCACGTGTGGACACAGAAACACACACCAGGTTGTGGTTCAAAAACCCTGGATGTGGGGTAAGGAAGGTCCTGCTGTGTCTGCACTAGTGAAGCCACATTTGTTCCATCAGTATTCCTGGCTGGTAGACACTACTCAGTGTGTCTGTCGTTAATGTCTTGAGATTCCTCAGTGGTTCACCATGGAACAGCTGCTCACAGAAACTCAGGCTAAAACTGAATCACCAGCGCTGCTCTAAAAGGGAGGGAGGGAGGGTGGTATGTCACCTGCAAAGGCTGCTCTGTGCTCAGGGTGCAGGAGTGCACATGCTTACCCCACCTCCAGCCCAGGGGTCCAAGTCTCCATTTGAAAAAATGATGTTGCTTGCACTTTTGAGGTCTGAAATTCAAAGAGTTCATAATTGAGAGGTCTCTTTACTGCCCAGTTATTCAAATGTGTTTGGTTACTGCAGCAAACATGGCCAAGAACAGAAAACATTGAAGAATTGAACAAATTATTGGTACTTTTTACATTTTCCCCTTCTGTCGCAAAGAGATACAGAAAGGTCTGTTTGGCTCAAGTCAGCACAAGGTTGTGACTTTCTGCCAGGACTCATTAGTGTGCTGTGCCTGTCCTCATGAGGCTCAGCTGGGCAGAGGAAAACAGGCAGACAGCTACAGCATAACACAAAGGGACAAGCAATCAGCACAACTCACCTTCTCCCCAAAAGTTTGTCTGCAGCCAGTGTGCTCGTGGCCTCACACGCCACTTGTTCCAACAGTACTGCTCGCGCATAGCCTCTGTGAAGGGCATCTCAGGGAACATGTCCGTCACATTGTTACTGTTAAATGTTAAGTTGATCTCAGTGCAAACCTAAGAGAAGTGCAACAGTTGTCATGGGGCAGGGGCATAGCCAGGACAGCAGCTGAAACCTGCTGGTGTCTCCAACCCCTTACCTGGTAGTCCCAAGCCTCTGCATCCGAGCCGATGCCACAGCCCGTGGGGTCAGCACAGGACTGGTACAGCTGGTATATGTCATAACACTGTGCCAAGCCGGTGGAGTTGTAGAACACCCCTGCCAGGTGGGAATACAGCAGGAAACCATTCAGTAACTCTGCTGTCTCACCCACCACCTTCCACATGAACTTCACGGCCAAAACCAAACCAAGGGCTGAGTGAGTGTGCAAGGGTGGGACAGAGCTTACAGAGCCTGTAACTGCGAGGTTACAACCCAGCTTTATGGCAAGCTTTTACATGGTCTCAAGTCTGGCTGCAGAATACCCTTTGTTTCTGCTGCATTCACGGGGAGAAAGGGACTCCCATGCGCTCTCCATTGTCTCTGCTCATGCCAAAAGCCAAGTGAGTGGCTCACTAGTCCTTGGTAGAGCGCAGGCCCCCAGTCCTCCATGTACTCAGGAGCAGGCTGTGCACAGGATGCTGGTTGAATACGTCAAATTGAACAGGACACAAATGTTTAGAGACCGTCCCACCCCCACCCTGAAAGGAGCTGTGTCTGAACGGATCAAATTTAATCAGAGTGCCAAGGGTCGCTTGTCACAGAGGGGATTTTGTTTTGTTTGACTGTTGTTCAAGAAGGAAAGAACAGTGTGTGCAGGCTTGCCCAGTCGAGAGGACCTGAGCAGGGAGCCAGCAAAGCATGATTGGCAGCTGCCCACAAATGTGCTACCTTCCGTGCAGATGGGCAGTTACCGGATAGCAAGGAGTAGAAACACAGCTACGCTGGTGGCTGTCCTGTGTCACAGCCCACATCCAAAACACACAAACACTGTGGGTTTGTGCATTAACCAGCACCATCAGCTCCACTTGCTAACAGCCCCAGGCAGCTTCACACGAACACCCCAGGCATGGGCTGCTGAAGAGCAGCTGCTGCAGCTGCTGCCTTTTATGGGCTCTGCAGGGTGGACAGCACAGTCTCACCCCCCTCGCTGGTTTAGCTGGAGAAGGCTGCCCAGGAGATGCACTGAGGGACTGATCCAGGGCTGTGTGCTGCCCACAGCAATGCTGCTCGGCTCACAGGCCAGCACAGCAAAGCTCATGTCGGACACCTACCTGCCAAAACTCCTAGAAAGGCTCAGCAGCCTTTGCTCACAGAGTGCGTTGTGTGATGTGACTATGGAGAGAGAAGGGGTTTGCTTTCCAGCCCACAAGATCACTTTGGCTTCAGCAAGCAATTACTGCCAGATCCTCTTTGTTGGAAAGTTGATGGGAGCAGGGAGCTCAGATGGTAACATCCAGCTGAAAGCCATCAGTGCTGCCAGGCTGAGGAATATTCTTAACTTCATCTACTTAAACAAACTCGACCTTTCTCTACAGAATATTGAGGAGACCTTCAAAGCTGCACAAACCTTCCTGGTGTGGGAGGTGATCAAGCTCTGCTTTTGCTTTCTGAAGGCGTGCTTGAACTGCGACTACTGCCTGGATGTTCTGAATATCACCAAGAAACTCAGTCCAGATGAGCTGAGACAAAGCCATGTGCTATGTGGGGCAGCATTACAAACAGATCCTGGCTAATCCTCAGTGCTGAAAAGTTCTGGACCAAGAAACCTTTTGTGAAATTTTGGACAGGATGAACACCAAGGGGTGAAGTGAGCTTGAAGTGTTCAGAGCCACTGTGTGCTGGCTGCAGCACGACCATGCATGGCTGAAAGATGCAGCACAGATTTTAAAGTGCGTAAGATTCTCTCTCATTACTTTACAGGATCTGCAGAGATATATCCAGGAAATGCCTGTTAGGAGGCTGGACTCAGGCTGCCACAGGTACCTGCAGGAGGCTCTGGACTATCACTCACAGCTGTATGCTCAGTCAATCCTGCAGACCCAGAAAACGAGTCTCTGCTCCGGTTCCACTGCGCTGTTGGTTACTCATGGCAGAACTGCCAAAAACTGCGTGTGCAGGGAGATGTGGGCTGCATACCTGAACTGCTGCACCTGGTGCAAGTTTGGGGACCTCTGTGTGCCAGTGTACAACCACTGTGTCACCATCATCAACAATTTCCTCTTTGTCATTGGGGGACAGTACAAATTTGATCCCATGGGAAAGCAGCCATCAAATGAGGTAAAATACAAGAAAACTGTAGCCTTGGAAAAATGTCTAGCTGAGAAAGACAGGGAGTCATTCCTCTTGCCCACCACAGATCTCTCACCCCTCTCTTAGTGCTTTGTCCGGTACTGAAAGCCCTTGGGAATACAGATTTCAAATTGTTTGGGAAGCAGTCAGGTGGTGCCCTGGTCTCACCTTGCTCCTTCTGCAAACTGTCATCCTAATCTGTACACAACATCATAGCACAGGTTTGGCCAGGTCCACATCAGTCAGTCAAGCAGCCCCACAGAATGCTGTCTATCCCCACTGGTGCTGCCGTGGTTCTTGTGCTGGGGAGGCACACGTACAGCCTCCCACTTCACTGGAGAACTGTTCTTCCCTTGGTTTTGCCCTTGAGGGCAAATTTGCTTTAGCTCCCAGGACCTTCCCCTTCTGCTTGGAGAGTCAAAAGACTTGTGCAGGATTTTGTTTTCCTAGAAGGCTTCAGGGAGCTTGCTAGAAAAATATTTTTCTTCCCCATGCTCCCAAGGGCTTATTTCAGCATCATACTGAGTCCAACAGTTCCACTGCCACAGCAGCTTCCTTCCAGGGCCCCAAGGCCAGAGGCAGCTCAGCAGCAGTGGGACAGAGGATGCTGGAGCAGACAGGCTGCAGCACCGACTGCCAGGTATAACGCAGGGCAATGCTCACTGCATGTAGTTCTGCAGAGACTGCCCTGGCTCAGGCACCTGGGCTTCCTCATCAAAACAAGCTTGGGGAGGTATTTACTATTGAACAGGGTGTGAGTAGAAGGCCAGCCTTAGCAGATGTGCTGTGCCCCTGTGGTAATGTCATCAGTGGTAAGGGGACAGGACGCCTTCTCCTGATGAGGGGCTGCCTGCCTTCTCCAGGGCAAGAGCAGCAGGCAGAGCTCAGCTTTACTACACACAGAAGCAGAGACACAAAATATGCTTGTTGAAATGTCACTAAAACAGTTTCCAGCTAACACACGCCAGCTGGTGTTTGAACCAAAGGTATTTCACTAAGCCAATGAGTTTCATCTCCTGTTTGCTGAATGTTGAGGGCACAATCTGCTCCCAGACTCCCCCAGATCTGAGAACAATAATAACTGACACCCCCTCCCCCAGATCTGAGAAAGGCCATGACTGAGCTTTCAGCTCTACTGAGAAACAGCTGCTCTATCAGCTGGCTGGTCCTGGAGCCTGTCCAGATGCAAATACAAAACCCTTCTCAGTCCAGGGAAAATGTTCAGCAGTTTTTGAAGGCACATAAGACTTGAGCCAGCCACCTGTCTTCTGCTAACCATCACCTGTCTGCTGTGACCCTAGGTTTTCTGATTTGATCCCTGCAACACATCCTGGCTCCAGGTCGCCAGCATGCTGGAGCCATGGACACGTTTCCATGTGGAAGTGCTGTCTGACCGCATCTTCGCTATGGGTGGGGGGACACTGCTGGTGACCCTCTCTCACACTGTGGAATTGTACCACCCTGCTGATAATAAATGGGAGTTCACAGCTCCTCTCCCCATGCCTATTGCTGATCTTGCTGGCACAACTCACAAGGGTTTACCCTGCAGGTAAGAGAGCCAGTAGAAAGCAGCGTATTTTCAATAGTTGCACTGATTTTTGCTGCCATCTTAATGTCACAGTTTAAGCCTGCACCCACACCACTAACACCCACAGCTCCAGTGTTCCTTTCCTGCTGTGTCAGCACAGCCTCTTTGCCCTCCAGCAGCAGGAATTCTTTTCTTTCCAAGATGCTAAAAGTGACCCCATCTGCCTTGCAGTCCTGACTGAATCCCAAAGCTTTGCTGTCTGAGAAAGTAAATCGGGAGCAGACTGCCACAGTGTTGGGTATGGGACTAAACCATGAATGGATTCATGGTATGAATCTGAATGGAAGATCTGGGTCTAGCCCTAGTGTGCTGCTTTGTTCATCTGTACTAAAAGCAGCAAAATGCAGCCTCTTACCCTCTTACGAAGCCTGTACGGCTCTTGCCCTACCCAGGATCCTCAGTCTTTACAGGGCCCTTTGGAAGATGTTCACATGACAGCAACTTGGGGTAAACACTTCAGGAAATTACTTTAGCATTTGTATCTTATAATTTGGACTTGAAAGATAGCTAGGAATAACACTGTGTTGTCTGTGTTATGCCTCTGCAGTTAGAAGTCCTGGGCCAGTCTGCCATTGCTGTAGCTCCCTGCTTCCTAAACCACTTACGGCCAGTTGGGATCCCTGTACTGATTTTAGCCAGAATAACTTCAAATGCACAGTTGCAACAAAGGGCATGGTGACCTATACACTGTGGCCCCAGCGGCAGGGAAGTCCCCCCCCAAAGGTGTACCCCAGGGACAGCAGGGCTCTGCCCCGGCAGCACAAAGGGACAATGGAAGAGCCAGAGGAATGACTGGGACTTGGGATCAAGTCCCTGCTTTGACCTAGCTGGCCCACAGTGCCAGTGGGAGCTTATTTCACCTCTGTTAGTCTCAATTCCTGCCAGAGACCAAGGACAAAACTGCCTCACAGAGCTTCCAACATCCCATATGATCTAGGCTAGGTAACACTATAGCCCTGGGGTACAAGATCTTACCTATTGACAGCACTCCTTTCCCAGAACTCGTGGGGTAACTAGTGTGCAAATTTGAATCATCACTGCCCAAGCACAGGGGGAAATTAAGAGCATTACTACAGCACAAGACTCAAAGACACACTCCACACAGACAAACTGTCTGTGCCCAGGTGAGCTGGGGCTTATGGTTGACGTGGAATAGCATCTTCCTGTTTGCAAACACTCCACTGGCTAGAATTCAACAGGCTGTCACCTGGAAATCCACAGGCTGGAGGCATTGACCCTTCCCATGGCAGCAACCTCTTTCTGCAAGAAGCTTCCTATAATGCATTCCTGAACTACACAAGTCAGGGCCTGTTAGGGAGAGGTTGCCAGCAGCACTGGCAGACAGGCTCCAACCTTCTGTTGGACAACCAACGCTCAAAGAGCTCTGACTGCTTTGTTTTTAAACTGCTATTTTGGACTGTACATACTGGAAGCAGATTCCCTAATTAAAGCTCTTCCTGGCTACCCTTGAAACACCCCACAAGTTTTATTCAAAAAACTTTTGTGGAAAGCTATTTATAGAAAGATCTGGAACTGGTTTGGGTTGGCTTTTTTTCTCTTTAGAATACCCAAGAAGCTCTCATTTTATGTTTCACACTGCATCAGCTCTGTAGAATGGTATGAAATTTTAAACCTGAACGTCTTTAGGTATTTTAAAGAAAAAAAAATCAGCTCTGCTAAATGTTTGCTGATGATTTGCTGGATGTCAGAGAGGATGATGGGTAGATTTTCAATACTTCTGCTTTCCTTCTAGGAGGGTTCTCTGGGGCCAAAACCTTAAGGGACACAGTCACCTGCCTCTGCTGATGGATCAGCAACAGCACCACGGCTTTCACCCGCCACAATCACAGTATGGCCACAGTCAGGGACAAGATCTTCTGCACTAGAGGAAGGACACTAAGAGGAGTAAGTTAATTTGCTCTTATAATCCCCAATATGATCCAAAATGGATTGCTAGGCCCTGTTTTATTCCAACAGGTTGACCAGTAACTCCATTATTTTTGGTCCTTAGTGGACTGGCTCAGTTGCAAGTCAGGCAAATTCTAGAAATGTTCCTATCATTATAGTCTCATGCAGCAGAGCCTGCCCTGGTATTCCTCTCTATTTGCCAGAGGACATTTTTTTTAAACAGAGGAAACATACAGTGGAGGCACAGCCACTAACATAGGAAAACCAAAACGTAAAACTGGTCACATTCCTGCCCCAACTGCACTTACCCCTCCCCCTCCCCCAGTTGTCCTTGTATGAGCTGAGAGGAGGGCGAAACACCGACAAATGGGAAGAGGAATGAAGGTACTAGCCTAAATTTTAGGAAAGATGAGCTCAAGTCCTAGACTGTAAATGAAGTCTCGTCAAACCTGGATTTCCCACCTCTGAAAGGAGGAAAAACAATGTCCATCCTTCTGGAAAGAGATCTGAAAGGCCCATTCTAGGAGAATCTCATTCCCTGAAGCCAAGAGAACTGAGTTTTTAGACATCACTCAGCAATTCAGAGAGTGCTCAGGGTTTGGGCCTAGCCCCATTTTGCCATGATGGGTATGGTTTCTTCTGAAGGAATGAGTCTGTAACAAGCAACTACACAGCAAGGCTGACAAATTCCTCCAGATGACACAAACTTGGTTATTGTCCCCAATTCAATACAATATTGTCCTGTTTAGATGATTTCCTTTATAATGGGTTAAAAGCGTGGATAGCAGGCAGGGCTTTGGCTATGCCAGGTTCAGCAGGTCCCTGTGGCACCTTGCTCAGCTTACTCCTCTGATTTCCCAAGAAGAAAACTCCTTCCAAGCTGTGCCATTCCAGTATTTTATTCAGTTTCTTTTGAGGCTCTAACTGCTAAATGTGGATCAAAAATCTGACACCCTGACCCTACAATGTTCAAACAGATGTTGGGACACTAGTTTCCTTCATCATGAACCAAGCAAACCTGATGTGACAGCGATGCCACTTGTGACATTATATGATGGCTAAGAGCTGGTCTGGTTCTCTGCTGGTGGAGGAATGGATTCACGTTAAGGAGACAGAGTATTATTGCCCTGGAAACAATCAGTGGACAACACTAACATTGTCCCCTGTTGCCAGTTCAGCATCACAGCCCATGGCACTGCACTCTACCTGGCAGGAGGTGGGTTGCTTCAGCACATGTAGAAAAAAACCAGCGTTTTCCTGTATGACAGAGAGGGGCAAGTATAGAAGAAAGCCAGTTCCCTGCCTAAAGTTCTGGTGGATCATTCCTCTTGGATGATTAAACTTCACCAAGTGAATGCAGCTGGAGAGACATGGAGAGCAGTGCTCCCCTGCAACTGTGAGGAAGAAATCCACCCTTGGCTTGTTCATCTCAAAGAAACAAGACTCCCACTCTGCCTCACAGAAGAAGTAGCATGTGAATACACCTGGTAGATCTCACAGTGTTTGCCAAGACTTTAGTGTTTTAACAACTCTTCTAGCTGCCAGCCAAACATCTTTAGCAGTGATTTAGGATTGGTACATTTCTGATGTGGTGCACATACCTCATTTGGAAAAAAAAAAATTAGCCCCCAATCCCACTAAATTGCATTAAACCTGCAAGAATTTCTTGAATCTTTTTTTGTGTGTCATTCAGAACCTGAATAATGTTTCTGAATAATGACCAAGGTAGAATTCATTTTTAATAAGCAACTTGAGAGTTTTTTATGAGAAACTCGTCAAAAGTTCTTCAAATTCTATCTCTATTAATAATTTCTTTACAAATAGTGCTGGCTGACAAAGTAAGTGTTCACAGAGATAAATGTGTATGTGTGTATGCATACACTATGTATTTAAGATTGCCTTGCCCCTGGATTAAGACCACAGAACACTGTGATGACAACCTTGTCCTCAACAAGTAGACCAAAAAACTTCCTTCAGTCAATGGGCACTAAGCCTGTGACTGCTGGAGCCAGAGTATGGGTAAACTTCTAGAAAAGAACTATACCTCAGAAGTTCACATCTCATGGACAGACAACAGGCTGTGGGGCTGCAATGCCTGAGAAACATGACAAGAATAAGTTGGGAAAGGTGAGAGAATGAACCTATGGGCCACTGTGACATGTCCCGACAGACAAAATCAACAAGGGGCAAAATGTCCCAGAAGGAGATCAGAGTCATACTAGCTCTCCTGACACAGCAACGTGACATCTCTACTGCTGTCAACATGCTTCTAGAACATGTAGTGGTACATAAAAGACCACATTGATAATATTAACTCACCAACAAGAGCAGCCAAGCCTTCAATTGCGTCTTTGTGGGCAATAATTTGTTCACAGCCAACCTGGGTGAGACACATTACAGACAAATGGTAGACAGAACAGTTACCAGTTGCTTTATGGAAGGGCTAAGCTGGAAGATTCATTAAAATTATCATTTACACATTTTATGGTTCAGCGGCTTTCCAAGGGTATAATGCAACAGGTCTTAAAGTTTTTAGTTTCCTCCCCTGAACAACAAAATACATAGAAACAAGGAGACAGGACAAGGGCAGACAGTTCCTTCACCAAGTGAGGGAGCTGTGGAGGGACTACAGTGCTACACAACAGTTTCTCTTACAATCAGAATATTTTAATGCCCTTTTCAGGGAGTGGGGGGAACGTGCAGAATAATTATTTCCATTTTAGAGGTCATTAAACAGACCCTAGAAGGAAACTGGGTGCCCAGTGGAGCCAGAGGCAACATGTCCAGAGTCCCAGTGCAGCAGGGCCTGTGTGACCTCTTGCACAGTGCACTCCAGGTCAGACTAGAACCCTAAATGCCACAAAGCCAGAGGCAAATGAAGTCTCATGGGTTTGACAATACACTGGAAGACACCAAGATTTGCAATAGCCCCTGGTGATCTGGGATCAAAGCTGGTACCTTTCAAAAGCAGCTGGTGTCTTAGAGGTCTTTACAAACCCCTGAAAACTTGGCCCTTTTCCCACACTTTGCCATCTCTGATTCTCTTGAAAGTTCACAGGCTTCCCAGTCCCCATAGCAGCAGGTTTTTTTCTGTATTATACCTAAGGTATATCAACTTCCTGGGCAATACATAGAAAAGAACCTGATTTTTACATCTCCATCCCTACCCACCAAGAAAAATGCATTTCTGAAAGCATGTTGAGATGGCTACAACAAAACTATTTTTTTTCTTTTTTTTACAAGTTTTTAGTATTTAAAAGCTGAAGCCAAAAAGCTTGCACAGGTCTTTGTGTCCAAGGTAAAGGCAGAGCAGAGTAGGAGTGACTCCAGCCAAACTCACAGCAGCGCATTTCAAACACAGCAGTCACTGCCACAGAGAAGTTGCAATTGTATAGATTTACTGTCAGACTGGAAGGGCTGCAACATCCAACACTACCGTCCTGTGACCATCACCAATGATGTGTGCCTGACAGTGTCCAAAGCTCCAAACACCCACGCACACCAAAGTCCTCACCTTCACTGGATTGGCAGGAAGGTGACCCATGAAGTCAGTTTTGTACGGATAGTCCATCATGGCCATCATGGTGAAGGCATTTCTAGCAAACCCAAACAGCTGGTAAACATCTTCCTTGTTAAAGATCTTATTGCATGTGGCCATTTTGCTACTGATCTCATCATAGGCTGCAGAAGAAAGGAAAATAAAAGACACAAACTTCAACAGAGGGCATTAACACCAGGCTTCAGCATCTTGTTTCACTCAGGAGTAAGAAGATGCTGTAACATAAGATGAAGCTTTTTAGTGGAAAGGACACATTACATCTAAACTTACATACATGAATGGAACATTCAAGCACAGCCTCCCTGAGCAGTGTCACAACCTCGTGTGGCCCACAGCCCATGCTCTGCTCCTCAGGAAGCTACTGATACCTCCCTGGAGAACCTGGAGGAATCAGCACCTGCTGGGACAGAACTGGTCCCAGCTGGCACAGTGAGCAGAGCAGCTGGGTACAACCTGTCCTCATCAGTGCCCTGATGGCTGCTCCTGCTCACGCCTCCAAGCCCCGTCCCTGGCAGAGCTGCCGTGTCCTGCAGGGCAGGCTCCCCAGGCAAGCTCTCATGCAGGAGAACAAGGTACAGCATACAGGACCCAGTGAGATTCAAAAGCTGGAAAAAGTGTCAGGAGGAAAAGAAAACAACTAAAAAAAGTTTTTAAAAATAACCCCCCCACAAACAAACGCTCCTCCACCCCCACCCCCCCCCTCCCAAAAAAAAGAAAAGAAAAAAAAGAGCTCCTTGGGAGGAGGACGCATCTGCAGTAAGAACTGCCAAATGAGAACAGTCCTCACAAAGGACTCTCAAGACATGCCATCAAATGTCAGTGGGATGCAGAGGTCAGCTGGAGTCAGGAAATTCGTCTTTGAAGACATTCCTTCAAGATGTACCCATACACCTTTGCTTCTCTGCTGTGGAAAACTGCTCCCTTCATTTTCATTTTTCACATTTTGGAGTCACAGTTCCTGTCCCCATCCTGCTCTACACAGCTGACCACTGGAGCACAGCTGTTTTTGCTTGGAAACCCATGACCTGGGACTTGACTCTGGACCCACATGAGAGGGCTGGGCCTAAGCCTTAAATATGACCACCTTACTCCCAGTTGCAGGAAGCATGGCCCCAGGCAAATCTGGAAGAGCTTGACTAGTTAACAGTAACATTATTCCTGCTGTGACCCAAAGCTAAAATGGTATTTTCATCCTTGGGCTCCTCTGGCAGTTCCAGGACCAGCAGCAGCAGATGGGAGGCACACAGCTCCTGACATGCAGCATCACAGACCAAGGCTCAAGACAGATCCAGAAGCCACCACATCTGTCCCAACACCATGCACAGCTTCCAGGAGATGCTGCATCAGCCCATGGCATCTGGTCCAGCCTGCTTAGGAGTCATTGCAGAGGTCTTCACCAGTCTGTCCTAACTGTCCAAGACTGGAAATTGAAGGGTCTTGGATCTGTCCAGTGAGCTGAGCCACACAGCTGTCATACCCACCAGAACAGCTCTTAATGGTGTGGATATTGAGGACAAGTATCTGTTGAAACACGTGGCTTTACTAGTATAAAATATTGGTGTTTTCACCTGCTAGCAATTTTGCAATTTGGTGCAGAAAAAATAGTTTCTTTAACACTACGCAAAGCTCCACAGAGCTGCTTACATTTTGGTGTTGGTTACCAATTTTAATGCTAACTGAAACTGTCAATTAAAAAAAAAATCAATTATGCAAACAGAAAGAGGAAATCCTGTGGGCATCTGCATTGATTTATCTGAACAACTAGCTGAGGTAAAGCTGTATCAGCTTTTTTCCCCTGTGACTGGGAATGCTGTCTGCCCTTGGGAGCCATCTGCAGGGCTCTCCTTACCTCCACTCAGGCACAGGTCCTTGATCTGCTGAAAGGCTTTACGGACAGCTGTGACACAGCCTAGGCTGGACTTTTGAAAATCCTGAAGGGACAGAAAAGATACGAGATGACAGTTTCCCAGAGGACATACTTGAAGAGGCTGCAACAAAAAGAACGGCCAGAAGGACCAGAAGATGAGAGGGGTTATTGGCCCACTGGTCAGCATCTCATCTGCGCTTCCAGGAGCAGTGACACCAGTGCTTCTGCCTTGTCCTTCAGAGAGTTAGCATGTCTCTGCAAAAGCCAACACTCTGCACAGCTCAGGCCAAGCAGCAGCTGTGTCCTAGGTTGCAATATAAGATATATTCTATTACCATCTCCACAAGCTGTTAAAACAGGTGGGGCACTGTTTGTTATCTCCTGTCATAACTCATCCCCGGTAACTCCCTCTGGGGAGTATCTCTGTCAATGGGCCGTCAAGAACCCACCTCATGACTCATGGAATTACCTCATCCCATTGTGAGATGCTCCACCCAGGGGGGAGGAGCCAAGTGTGGAGGCTGACAGGCCCACTGAATAAGAGACCCAGGGAACCCATAACTGGGGCACTCCCTGGGATCTTCTCCCCGGTTAGGGTGAGTGGATGGTCTCCGCTAGGATCCTTTGCGCTCTTATTTGAATGTACCCAAATTCCCTTCTCCCAGTTGGCTGTTGCCGTCCCACCCCTTATTCCATTGTTCACTCCCAGTTGCCAGAAGGTTCCCCTTTCCCTGTTACCCCATTGGGTTGTGTTCTGTCAATATTCCCCTGGTTCCTACCCATTGGCTCCCTTACCCATATCCCACCTTCACTCTGCCCCCCTGCCCTCTACCCATTGGTTGCTGTACCTTACCCGCCCCCTGTATAAGAACCGTTGTCACCCCTCTGCTCCCTGTCTTTGTCCCTGGACCCCTTCATGTGTGCGCCCTCCTCGTCACCCTCCTCAATAAATTCACACTCAGAATTCTAAATGAAGACCCTTCTTGTCCCTCATAGATTGAGCCGCTGGGTACACTGGGATTAAACAGGCAGGTCCGTGTTGAGTGAGCAGCTCCATAGCTGGAGACACTCTGGGAAGATGGTTGCCTGGCACAGCACCATTCATCCCCTAGCTGTGCCCGCTTCTACAGCTAAGCATTCCCAACTGGATATAACCTGGGCTTTGGAACCACACAGGCAGCCCTGCCTACTGGATTCCCAGAGGACAAGAGCTACCGCTGGGCCTTGGGTTGGAGACCAGATTTTCTATAGGATCACCGCTTCAACAGAACTACTTCCATTGGACTGCTAGCACCACCCTGACTAACATGGTGTCAGGTTGTATCTGACTCTGTCAGTGTTGGTTTTTTTTGTTTTTCCCTTGTATTATTGCATTTATCTTAATTTTCCTGTTAAATTATAATTATGACTTGCAATCCCCCACTGGTTTGTTTCCAAACTAGTACAAGCTGTGTCACCAGGTCTGGCTGGGATGAGCTGTCAGACAGAACACTCTACCCTTCATGGAGCATCAGGCTGAACATGAAGCAGCAAGAGAATATGAAGCATGCCTCAGAGAGGGGGCCAGGCTGCAAGGACCATAAGGGTTTTGTTGTTTTAAAACATAGAGCAGAGTCCTGGAAAATGCACTGTGAGAAGGAGCTATGAGAAAAGTCAGTTATGCATTGGGAGTACAAGACTAAGATCTGCTTTTCTCCTTAGGCCTACCAGTGACCTGCCAAATGACTATGTCCTTTTTCTTGGAAAAACCATTACTGATCCTGAAAAAGCACTTTAAGTTAGGTTTGAAGAGCTGTGGCTGGTTATGGTGGACCAAGTTGTTTCTGTGATTGAAGACTCTAGGAACTCAAGCTCTTTCTCCTCTCTCAAGTTGTAAGGCAGATTGAGATCTGCTGGCAACCAGTGTTTGTAACAAGAAGAATTATTAGGGCTCTTCTGAGGTCCCTTTATCCTGCTAGAGCAAGGTAAGTAACCATAAATCACTAGCTAGACAATTTTCCTATAAAGACTCAGCCTCAACTAAAAAAGAGATTTGGGACCTTTCTTTTCTTCCTAATGCTGCCTTTGTTTGATAATTATGTTTAAAGAAATCATTGTGGGGTTTTCCACAGTTTACCTGGGCATCCCTTTAGGAGTTCCAAATATCCTTCTGGATGTGCTTATTGATCTTCACCTACTATTAGTTCTAACTGGAGTGTGGGGATACTTTGGCCTGGGACAGAGGAGCAGGTCTGCTCTGGCTGCTGTGATGGCTGAGCTCCCCTCTAGGCACTGCTGGGCTACTGCCTGGCACAAGGACCCTTTTAAGCTCACCCCCAGATTCCTACAGACCAGAAAGAGTTCAGCTTAACAGAGGCAGGAGGAATTGCAGCCATTCCAAGGAAAGCTGTTCCCCTCCAGGCTTCCAGCTTTAGTCTTGACTCACACCCAATTCAGATCTGTGATCTGAGCTGATGGCCTGAGCAGCTGCTGCAACAGTAACCTCAAGGGAAGCAGCACGGGCTGTATGTGCCAGGCTGTATTTGCCAGCTGCAGGCAGTTGGCATATATAAATTTGTCCTACATTAAAGCAAAATCAATTTTCTGCCCTGAGGTCAGCCCTTCTCTATGGCTGGAGGCTTATGAAGTGAGCTGAAAAAGCTCAGTACAGGCCACAGAGAAAGCTGCTTTGAGACAATGCACTCTGACTCACAGGGAGGGACAGAGGGAAGAGGGCTTCCACAGTGACCCGTGAAAGGTTTGTGCCTTCATTGGGATTAACAGCTCTCACGGGTGTTCTCAGCAAGAAGAGCAATTCAGATTTCAGATACATAAACTGCAAATCAGAGCAACCTCCACACTGAAGGTGCAAGAGAGTACTTTGAAACCACATAGTGCTTGCTTAAGAGCTCAGCCCAGAGCTTGGCTTACTGCTGCAGAGAAGATTGATCTTTAAATTAGTTGACAATTTTTTTCACATGAAAAGGTTAAAGCCTTAAGCTCGAGGGTGTGTAATGACTCACAGCATATTCACAGCTGAAGCAAGACAGGGCTGCTGAAAGGAAGTTAGCTTCAACCAGGGAAGAATTCCCACTGCGGGGCCTGTTAGCTGACTAAATTGAAAGGAGTAAGATGAATGTGTCTTTACAAACAGACTGTGAATCTACTTGTAGATAGGGCCAGGAACTTATAAATAGGGAAGTAACAGAAGAAACTATCAGTTCTAGAAAATGTTACTTATTGACATGGACTGTTGCTCAGCCAAGGACATGTTAAATTCCTGAACTTAGAGTGTCCTAGGTTACAATGTAACATATATTCCATTACTATCGCCACAAGCTGTTAAAGCAGGTGGGGCACTGTTCGTTATCTCCTGCCATGACTCATGCTTAATATCTCCCTCTGCGGACTGTCTCTGTTAATGGGCCATCAAGAACCCACGCACGACTCATGGAATTATCTCATCCCATTGTGAGATGCTCCGCTCAGGTGGGAGGAGCCAAGCATTCCCACCTGGATATAACTTGGGCTTTGGAACCACAGAGGCAGCCCTACTTACTGGATTCCCAGAGGACAAGAGCCATCACTGGACCTTCAGGTGAAGACCAGACCCTTCTACAGGATCAGCGCTTCACAGGACCACTTCATCTGGACGGCTACCACCACCCTGAACAACAGGGTGTCAGACTGTATCCTGATTCTGTCAGTGGTTACCGTTGCTGTTGTTTATATTAGTAAAGAACTGTTATTCTTTTTCTCATATCATTGCCTTAAAGCTCCTTAATTTCAAAATGATACTAATTTGGAGGGAACAGGGTTACGTTTCCTATTCCAAGGGAGGCTCCTGCCTTCCTTAGCAGACACCTGTCTTTTCAAATCAAGACATAGAGAAAAAGAACAAAGACTTAAAAGAATTATTAACAGTGTTTTCTACACAAAAGAAAAAAAAAAAGGAGGGATGCACAGTAGAGGGGGACATAGAGTTGGCAATTCAGGAAGACTGTACCTTCTGATTACCTCAGCCACTGGGGAAAGGGAGAGGGTGATGCATCCAGGAAATTAGGATAAAAAGTGGGCTGCGTCCTCCAACAATTTCAAAGACCCCATAGGAAGTGCCCCATAGCCTCTCCCTTTATTCAAATAAAATTACAGGACTCCTCTGTCTCCTTTTTGGACATAAACCTCTGGCTCTGTGAATTTTTTCACACAAAATGGTATTACAATTTTTGTTTTAAAATGTATAACTCTGAAACAAGATGCCTATTATTCTTTTATACACTCAGGAGTTTCAAGTGTGTTTATGACAGTCATATAACAGTCTCTTCTTTATACTTACTGGTAAAGCTATCTGTTGTGTAAATCTCTGCACAGAAAGAAATTTTATATATATATATTCATGTATATAAATAAGAACAAAAAGACTAGAAGTTGCATACTCAGATGTGGTCTTCGAAGTGGAGAATCACAGCAAAGTAACACAGAATGCAAGAATATGTCAACAAAGATGAATCACCTCCAGACCAGAGGGATGGGGAGAAGAATGCTAAGGTGGCCCAAAGGTAACTTAAGACTAAGTAGCAAGGTAAAAATCACACCTGAGGCATCTCACATGTTAATATCAGACCACCCTGTTATAGTGAACCAGGCACTGATTAAAGCCTGTGCAGAAAAGCATTGGTGGACAGTGAACAAGTTCTGTGCAAGTTCTTTGTTGTAACTTGTATAAAAGCCTGCAAACTCCCCAAAGAGAGGTGCCAGCCTAATGAACTATAGCCTAGCAGTAATTCTGGGCAGAAGAACATGAAATGTCTCAGCTCTGTGTGCTCATTGGCTTCTGCACCAGGCACAGACCTCAGCCCCAACTGAGGGACAACAAAGGTAGTTCATACAAAGCCATCTGTGTCACTCAGATCTAGAAATTCATGTCAAAAAAGAGGCAGAACAGACACCATTACAAGATTTCAGTACAACCAGGCAGTACATTTCTTTCCTTATAAGATCAATGTAAGTCAGTTCTCACACCAACTTTTCATGGCTTTAAACTGCAAAAGCCACATTTAAATTTTAGTTTAGATCCTGGGACACATTGCACATTTTTAGTTACGAAATGAAGATTTCCAAGTTCTTCACTGAAATGCAATCACCTTGGACTAAGGAGATACTGTGAATCATTGGTACCAATGCAAAATACAGCATTTTGGGAGAGGATGTGAAAAATAAATGATCCAAAAGGGGTTCAGCCAGGCACAAACAAAAAATTTCAGGCAAAATATGGTCAAGCCACTAGAAATGGAAACATGAATTCTTAGTGGTACTAATGGTACTGGAATGGAGTTATGCTGCTTGGAGCATCATCTCTGGACCCTGAGCTGCCCCAGCTAAGGCAGTGCTAAGCTATCCTGAAGCTGCTGCCTTTTCTTGCAGGTTCCCATTTAATTGCACTCCCTGCTTACCAGTGATGCTGTGAAGACAGATGTCTACTTAAAAACCTGGAAAAGGACAAAGAAACACCATTCCTAAAGGAAGAAAATACTGCTCCTGAAAAGAGGTGTTACTTACTGCTGTGACGTCTCTGAAGAACTGGGTGGGGTCTCCAAGCCCAGCCACAGACAGCAGAGGAGCACTGGCAGCTAATGCTCCGGCCACAACATTCGGGTATTTCATCCTCAGATAAGCACTCAACATTCCTCCATAGCTGCCAGAGAGAGACAAGAGTTATTTCCTTTAACAGACAACTTATACTGTAATAACTCAGAAATTCAGGCCAACATTTACAGGCTCACCTAAGTCAAGGCAACAAGAAGCTCATGGATATCTGTGATGCCTCATGTTTTCACACATGCTCCATGATATGCACGATGCTCATGGATATCTGTGATGCTTTGTGCCTCATCCTTGTGCTGATCCAGTTATGGCCAATGAGCAGCACACTGTGCTCTTACTGGCCTTTTCCCTAATGGTCACACCAGCTCTGGTGGGAACAGCAGCTCAGTTAGCTTCTGAAGACAAATGTAAATCCTGTCTCAATATTTAACTTTGCACCATCCTGAGCACGCCCTGACAGCTTCACAGCAAAGCAGGACTTGAGTGAAGAGCTCACTGTTCAAAAAGACAAGACACACTGTACATTTTGCATACATAGTGACAAGAACTAGTTAGAACTTTGCCAAGCTTTTGGCAAAGGGTGTCCCTGAACATGGCAGACCAGGCAGCCCTCTCAACTCCTGGAAAGTGCAGAGTATTCTCCCTGGGCACCCCAAATAACAGCTGCGTAGTTGATCAGCACAGATACAGGGAAGGGGAAATGTTAACAAATGCCACAAGAAAAGTCAAAGCTACTTTGGCAGCTTCAGTGCTGGGGCCACAATCTACACATGGATTAAGGGCTGCTAGATAGACCCAAGATGACAGCAGTAATTTATTTGCTGATGGTTGCAGAGTTTCTCTGAGGCCATTGGGGATGGCAAGTGACATTCCCAAAACACAGGTTAAACCTGGTCTAACTCCAAGCTTTAAAGCACTCAATCTCCCTCCCCACCATCAAGTGGTTCAGTAAATACTGTTCCCACAACACCCATGTGTAAAGCAAATTGCATTTCTCTAGCCCTGATCCTGGAGACAGGCATTACCTGAAACCTGATGCAAGTAATTTCAGGTTAATTTGGCACGGTTATAAGCACCAGAAGAGGTCTGTTTTTTCTACCCCAGGAGAAATGTTGTGCTTCTCCAGCACTGCCATATTTCAGTGTTCTTCATTTGGGTTTAGTGTATTCAGGGCTGCTGCAGGCTGAGCCCTCAGTTACACACACAGAGCTGCAGTCTAACATGCAGCCAGCTAGGCAGTTTTGCTGAATCCTTCTCCCATCTTACCATCCCAGGACAGCTTCTGGGCCTTTCTACACTAGCTACTGTCCTGATAGTCACAGTATAAACCCTGCAAGAACAACAGTTCAGTCACCACACTGCAGCCAGCTGGAGGCTTGACAGTAACTGTCAGGTCAAATGTTTTTTAGCTCACTGCAATTCCTGTACTTCTGGAAGCCTTTTGGAGGGAAGCACCTCTCCACTGCAAGAGTTGGGTCCATCCAGAAACAAGGACATCACATCCACCCAGCTGCAGCACAGTGAGCACTCTGGGAAAAGACTGCTGCAAGGAACCAAAGAGCAGCAAAGCAGAATTATGAAAAGGCCTACAATGAAAATGGCTGGATGCTGTTAAAGAGGCTCTGCTTAGTAAAAAGCTGTCTGGCCCCTTGAAAGAATATTTTACCAATTATTAGTTTCCTGTATTTCCAAAATAAAAGATTCTGTTCCTGCAGGAGGAATTTCTCATTTTCTTAGAATCACAGAATATGCTGAACTGAAAGAGACCCATCAGGATCATTGTGTCCAACTCCTGGCCCTGTGCAGGACACTCCAAATATCCCACCCTGTGCCTGGAAGTGTTGTCCAAACACTTCTTGAACTCAAACACGTCCCTGAGGAGCCTGTTCCAGTGCTCAACCACTATGGGTGAAAAACATTTTCCTAATATCCAATCTAAGCTTCCCTGGATACAGCTCCATTCTGTTATCTTGAGTCCTGTCACTGGTTACGAGTGAAGAGATTGGTACTATCCCTCCACAGGATATTGAAGAGGTCTTCCCTCAGTCTCCTCCAGTCTGAATAAACCAAGTGATCTTAGTCACTCCTCATAAGGCCTCCCCTTCAGACCCTTCCCCATCCTCATGGCCTGCCTTTGGACACACTCTAATACCTTAATGTCTTTTTTACATTGTGGTACCCAAAACAAGGTGAGGGCACCCCAGTGCAGAGCACAGTGGGACAATCCCCTCCCTGACGCAGTCAGCGATGCTGGGCGTGATGCCCTCCAGGACAGGGTTGGCCCTCCTGGCTGCCAGGACACTATTGACTCATATCCAATTTGCCATGCACCAGGATGTATTGGGTCTGACTGAGGTAAAGCTCACAGCCCTTACAGTGCTGTGCTTTGCATTGGTAGCTGGTGTTGATAACAGACCAGTGTTTTGGCTACTGCCAAGCAGTGCTGTCCCTCTGACATTCCTTCCCCCACCAAAGGGGACAGGGCTGGGTGAGATCCTGGGAGGGGACACAAGCAGGCCGGCTGACCCAAATCAGCCAAAGGGATATTCCATACCATATGACGTCAGCTCAGATATAAAAGCTGAGGAAGAGAGGAGGAAGGGGGGGCATTCATGGAGTCTTCACTGTGTGCCTCCCGGAAGAACCATTACGCGTGCTGAGGCCCTGCTTCCCAGGAAGTGTCCGAACATCGCTGCTGATGGGAAGTAGAGATTGATTGTTTTTTTCCTCTTTAGCTCTTGCGCGCGCAGACTTTTGCTTGCTTCTTCTTTGCTGTAATAAACTGCCTTATCTTACCCTTCTAGTTGTTTTTCCCTCCATATTATTCTCTCCCCTGCCCCAGTGGGAAAGGGAGGGATAGAGCGACTGAGTGGGTACCTGGCACCTAGCCAGGGTCAACCCACGACACAGGACTCCCAGGTCCCTTCCCACAGATGCTCTACAGCCTCTCATTCCCCACTCCATACACGTAGCCAGGATTGTCCCGTTCTAGGTGAAGAATTCAGCACTTGCCCTTTGGAAACTTCATAGGGTTGGTGATTGTCCATCTCTCTGATTTGTTGAGGTCTCTCTGCAGGGCCTCCCTGTCTTGAAGGGAGTCAACAGCTCTTCCAAATTTAGTGTTGTTGGCAAACTGACTTAGTATTCCTTCAAGTCCTGCATCTAGGTCATTAACAAAGATGTAGAAGAGCACAGGGATGAGGATGGGGCCGTGCAGAATCTCACTAGTGACTGGACACCAGCCTGGTGTTACCCCAGACACTACAAACTCTTTGTGCTGACCAGTGAGCCAATTGCTCACCCATCATGTAGCACAGTTATCTAGTTATATGCTGGACATTTTGCCCAGAAAAATCCTTGGGAGAGACAGCATCAAAAGGTTTGCTGAAGTCCAAAACAACGACATTTACTGGCTTTCCTAGATCAACCACGTGGGTTACCCCATCACAGAAAGAAATCAGGTTCAACAAGCAGAACTTGCCTTTCCTGAAGCTGGCTGTGACCAATGACTGCATTGCCCTCCAGGTGGTTTTTCAATACCTCCCAGAATAATGTTTGCCATGATTTTCCCAGATTTTACCGGCACTGAAGTGAGACTGACAGGCCTGTGGTTTCCAGGGTCCTCCTTCTTGCCCTTCTTGAAATCTGGAACAATGTTTGCCAGCTTCCAGTCAGCTGGGACTTCTCTGGATTCCCAAGACTGCTCAAAAATCCTCAAGAGAGGTTTTGCAATGTCTTCAACAGCTCTTTGAGCATTCTTGGATGAATCCCAACAGGCCCCATAGATTTGCAGAGATCCACATGGAGCAGCAGATCCTGCACATGTTTAGGGTCAACTGGGAGCTGATTATTCGTGCAGTCATGGTCCTCCAGGACACTGGGACCCCTTTGGTCTGTCATCCATGCTGAAGATAGATGCAAAGAAGGCAATGAACACCGCTGCCTTGTTTCTGTCCCTGTCTGTGAGGAGACCATCCTCATCCTGGAACAGGCAAATGTTATTTCTACATTGCCTTTTGCCATTAATGTATTTTTAAAACTCTTTTTATTGGTCCCCACAGTTCTGGCAACTTCAACTCCAATTAAGCTTTAACCACATGAATTTTCTCCCTATAGTAGGGAGCAGTATCTCTGTATTCCTCTCATGTCACCTGACCTTGCTTCCACTGGGCATACAACCTCCTTTTTTATCTTATTTCCATGAGAAGATCCCTGCTCAGCCAAGCTGGCCTTCTACCTCACCTGCCTGACTTTTGACATTAGAGAATTGTTAATCCCGTGCACTTAACAGGTGATATTTAAAAAATGACCAACACTGCTGGACCCCATCACCTATAAAAATGTTTTCCCTGGGGACTTTACTCAATAATTCTCTAAGCAGCCTGAAGTCTGCTCTCCTCGTGGCCAGAGCTGATGTTTTGCTGGCACTTTTCCTCCTGTCAACAGAGATTTTAAACTTGATGGCTTCAAGGTTGCACTGGCCAAAACAGCCGCCAATCCCCACTTCACTCACNCCACGGGCCAAACCAGCCGCCAATCCCCACTTCACTCACAAAATCCTCTCTGGTGACAAGCAGTAGATCAAGAAGGGTATCTTTCCGAGTCTGGTCCTTTAAGAACTGTGCCAATTGTCATCTGGGTTTTTCAGGGAATCTTCTCACCTAGATTGTAGCACCTGTGTGACCTTCCAGTTGATTTCTGGCAAGCTGAAGTCCCCCATAAGAACAAGGGAAGGTGACTTGAAAGCATCCTTAGTTCCTCAAAGAATAATTTGTTGGTGTCATCGTCTTGTCTAGGAGATCCAAAGCAGACTTCCACAGTGACATTTGCATTATTTATTTGTCCCTTGATTCTTACCCAGAGGCTTTCAACTGTGCCATTTCCAACTGTGAGCTCCAGACATTCTATCCCTTCCATTACATACAATGCCATCTCCTCATCTCTTCTGCCCTGCCTATCCCTCTTGAAGAGCCTGTAACCATCCAACAGGGCACTCCAGTCACAGTACATATCCTACCAGACCTCACTTTTGTTAATGATGCCAAATCTCTGGGCCTGGGCCAAAGCTTTGAGCTCCTCTGCTTTGTTCCTCACGCTGCATACATTAGTGTAGAAACATATCAGGTGAGGTTCATTGTAGCCAATACCTCATGAATCAGATTGAGGGACCCCATTAGTGCTTGTTTCCTCAAGTTTTGGTACATCATCCTATTGCTCATCACTGGCAAGCCTGGTATTTTCCCTTTACCCTTTCCAAGCTTTTTTTTTTTTTTTTCCCCAGTTCTGGATGATTCATACATTGAAGAAGCTTAGAAGCATCCAGTCAGGGGTGCTTCTCCAAAGCAACCACAAATGGAGACTAATTCTTGATGGGAAAGCAGAGTGGGACCTGGTGATGAGCTCATGGGAGCTGAGGCACAGGCACATCTGCTCTCAATAGGATAGCTTAAAGCTCTGCCTTGAGAACTTCCTTCAGAACCGAAGATATCTACAAGGACAGCATAACTTTTGCTGGGAAAGGATGTAGAGAAGGGAAGAAGCCCACATAACCCCTACCTGCCTCCAAAAGTGATGACAGGGCAGTCTGCAGCACCAAACTCCTGCTTAAGCTCAGTAATGAGCACTGCATAGTCAGCAAGGGCTTGTTCCACGGTGAGCAGAGCCATCTTCTTCAGCTGTGTGGACTCAAGTCCAAATGGAAGAGACTTCCCATAGTACCTCTGAAATGAAAGATACATTGTGGCAACGCTGGTCTGGGTTTTCTCTGCTTTCACCATAGAGCTGGGCTAAGTGTGCACTAATAGGAAGAGATAACAGAGCATGAGGTGTCCTCTAACTTGTCTATAACTGAGAAAGTGCCTTGTCTCCTTCACCTGATACACACAGACCTTCAGGATAGATCCTGGAGTGGATGGACAGTACATGACAAGCTGCTTCAGTGGGTGCCAAGTGGGTTCTCAGTACATGTACCTCTCCTGAAGTCCCCAACTACAAAAGGGAACAGGATAATCTTTTCGTGACTAAGCTGATAGATAGTAGGTTTAATAGTGTCAGAAAGGTTGGCTTGGGACTTTGCAGGCTAGAGAGATTAAATATTATCCAAACAAAGTATCTCTCTACTCCAACATGGAGTTCAAGGCCTGTAGAAACTACTTACAAAAGCAAATAATTTGTGGCATAGGCTCTACTGAAACAGCAGTCTGTACCCTGGAGTGGTGGGAGGCATAGTAAAAAATTATTCAAAAGCCATGATTAAGTAAAGAAGATCTGCTGTCATGGGGAGAAAGCTTATAGCAGGTCTGATTCAGCTTCACGGCAAGAAACGGTACCAGTATTCCAGACCTGCAGAAAGCTGAATTTGGTAACACTGAGCAGAACAGGACTCCAAAGGATGCATAATGACTAAAATACTCACATGCTCAGCAAAAATGACAAGTGCTTGCTGTTCCTCTGCTAATTCAAATATGAAGTCAGAGTTCTGAGCAAAAGTCCAGATGTCGCCTTCATTGCCAGTGTAGAAAAAGATGGGTCCCAATCCTTTCTTCCAGAACTTTGCTGATGCAATTGAAAGAAGCAAATTAAAAATAATAAAAAAAACCAAAACACACAAAAAACACATAACCCCTCCAAAACACAGCAAATAACATATGCATGAAATGAGTCCATTTCTGGTGAGTTTGGGCGAGAGCTTAACAAGGAAGAACTCTGTGCACAGGCTGATTCTTGAGACCTGAGTTGAAACACATAGGTGTTAGAAAGGCCAGGCTCCAGAAATCTCTCATTTGGCTGGGGGTAAAGAAGAGCTTCCATGAGATCAGTACACGGCCTGAAATTTTCACTTTTGCCTGAAAAATACCTAGAATCTCAAGTTCTGCAAGTCATTTGCAGACAGCTGCCCCCCCCAAAGAGTGATTTCCCCTTTATATACTCTTTTTAGCCCAGCTCACTCCAAAACACTTGCACAGCTCAATTTTCACACAAAACTGACATTATGGAATTGCCTGCATCTTTCCGATACTCCTGTTGTGATGTATAAAGTTGTAAATTATATATCATAGGATGGTTTGAGTTGAGAGGGACCTTCAAAGACCATCCAGTTCAAGCCCCCTGACATGGACAGAGACATCTCCCACTAGACCAGGTTGCTACAAGCCCTGTCCAATCTGGCCTTGGACACTTCCAGGGATGTGGCAGCCACAGTTTCTCTGGGCAACCTGTGCCAGGGCCTCCCCACCCTCACAGGGAAGAATTTCTTCCTTATGTCCAAACCAAATTCACCGTATGTCAGCTTCAAATCATTGCCCCTTGTCCTATCACTACTGGCTCTGGTAAAAAAAAAAAATCACTACCCCTCTTTTTAACAAGCCTTCTTTAAGTACTGAAAGGCCACAATAAGGTCTGACCAGAGCCTTCTCTTCTCCAGGCTAAACACACACATTCTCCCAGTCCGTCTCCAGAGCAGAGTGGCTCCAGCTGCCACAGGATGAGTGGAAACTCCAGACAAGCCCTGCCTTAGCCTCAAATTTTGGCAACAGTTTAAATTTAAGGAATTACTCTGGCTAGCAGTTCTAATGACGGTAAATCAGATCTACGTATAAAAATGCATTATTTATTAAACAGACAAGAGATAACAGACAAAAGATGTTAATCAAAAGTTACTCACTATGCAGTATACAACTAAAGAACTACTAGTAGATAACAGCATAACATAAAACAGTCCACTATATCAAGGTATCTATATTAAAGCTGGCAAAAGAAATAGTACTGATTAGGAGTCAAATGCAATTTACCATCAAAACGATGATAACGTACACAGACTCCTTCACTTAACCTCTGCACAGTAACCACAAAGCAGACATCCCTACTCACGGGAGAAACTCCACACATTTTCAGAAAAATCTATAGCAGATTTCTGCTTTGTGAAAGTTTGGGGTGGCTTTTATAGTTGTAAAGTGAATGGCTGTCAGTGAAAATCCAGCTTATCTTGTCAGATCTCACTTAAACAGTAAGATATTTATTGGCAGTTGGGAAACACCAGTCCAGTGTTAACCCCGTGGCTCAAAAAAACCTCACTACAAAACAGCTTGTCCTGTTTGAGTTATCAGACTGGCTAACAAACAACAGATAAGCCCTTGGGAGAGGGTGAGATGCTCTGCTATACCAGCCCTCAGATCATCTCTGTGGCTTCGTCTGGACTCACTCCAATAGCCCCACACCCTTCTTGTGCTGAAGTCTCTGGGCCTGGAGGCAGTTCTACAGGTGGGGCCTCACCTGAGCAGTGCAGAGGGACAGAATCCCCCCCGCACCTGCTGCCCACACTGGGGGGATGTGCCCAGGATATGCTGATGTATGTTATATATGTAACACACTCACATGATATGTAATTTATATATTACATATATATGATTATATCTTCATATGTACATTATATGATTACATCCTCATATGTAATCATCATATATATATATATGATGATTACATATGAAGATGATGTGCTTCGTCCTCAGATCAGTTTATAACTGAAGACAAACTGAGTCTGGCAGGACAAGTTGGGCCAGGATGCCAATACTGGCATGAGCCAGATGAGCAACAAACAGTTGCTATAGTGCTTGTTGACTTTAACAAACATTTGATTTTAGCTTAGTCATAAATTGCACAGGAATTAAAAGGGATAATAAATCGTTTTCTTCAACTACAAACCTCAGACTGTCAATTAAGTGTTGATTTCAACACATCATCCAATCATCCAAAGGGACCCTCCCCAGCAGTTGTCCCATGGATGTTGCTGTCACATGAGGCGGTTTCCATGAACAGAGAGGCCCAAATTTAATTCTTGGCATTCTCAGCACAGACTTGCGAAAGCCAGATTTGGCTTGGAATGGGATTTGAAACCTCTCATTGAAACTGCTGCTCTTCATTAACAAAGAGGCCAACTGACTCTCTATGCTGCATTTGCTTTGGGTATTGGGTAGGTAACTGGAGTGTTCAGTGTTCAGTTCTTTGCTGTGTCTCTTCTCCTGATATGTTTCATGACTCCTGGAGTAAACAGCCATCACAGGAGCCAAACCAAACCAGATGGGCTCCTTAGAAAGGTATCTACTTTTAGATTGAAATCCTGGGGAATTGCCAGCTGAACTCAAGAGCATCAGATTCCCTGTTGTAAAATTAGTCCTCAGTTTCTCGCTGATAATCTGAAAAGTCTGATATTGCACAAAAAGCAGTAGAGGAAAATGGAATTACAGGGATTTTGAGTAAGAAACTCTTTATAAACCTGCAGAAGTGCAATGTTAATATTTTGCTTCTCATGAACATTATTCAGCTCTGTCCAGGACACACAGATAAAATGTTACACTTTAAAAGAAAACAAACAAAACTTGCACAATGCTTTAAAACATACAATCCCAACATTCCGTTCAAAAAGGGCCACTTAATTAGCGAAATCTCAGCCTTGATCCTCTCTGAAAATTCACTGGTGTGTTCATATCTTTGGGTTGAACTGACCCTTGAATTCATGCCTGGTGAAACACACAACTTGGCACAGGTGCTGAACAAGCTGCAGAGCAACAGGCAATGTGAAGGTGAGCTGCAGCATCTGAAGACCCCAATGCAGCTGGGAGGCAGCAGCAGGTGGGCACCAAGCTGGGCAGGGCTCAGGTCTGTTGCTATTCCCAAGTCCACCTTTGTTCTCTCCCTGCAAATTGTTCCCCAATTCCTCTGTATAGGCAGGGTTGAAAAACATGTGACACTGGTTATGGAAATTGCTGTCTTTTTAGTCACATGCTATTTAGAAAGGCTTTTCTCTTTTACTGTCAGTGACACAGAAGGAAGACACTGCTGGCTCCTTGCTGGCACTGCTCATTGTTTGGCATGGATTAAGCTATCTACAGTTGTGTGATTTAAAAAAATGCAAACTACTGATACAAGAGGAGTTACCTTTGCTCCTAAAAAGGATCAGTACAGAGTACAACATTTCAGTCACTATTTGTTTTTCCTGATGCATTCAGAGCACTGAGTCGCACTTGTAAGAGAGGCTGGGGTCAACTGAAGACACACACACAGAGACAGCTTCAGTGCAAGTCTAACACAGTTCCTACTTCTAGTCTACTCTTGCTCCAGAGAGGCCAGTCCCTACAAGGCCCCCTCCACCACACAGCCAGAACAAACAGAGGGCAAGGAGTGAATCCCAGACTGGTTTGTGCTGGAAAGGACCTTAAAGCTTATCCAGTTCCACTCCTCTGCCTTGAGCAGGGATACCTTCCACTATGCCAGGTCACTCCAAACCCCGCCCAACCTGGCCTTGGACACTTGCAGGGATGGGGCAGCCACAGCTCCTCTGAGTAACTTGTGCCAGGGCCTCACCACCCTCACAGAAAAGAATTCCTTCCTAATATGCAATCTAAGCCTACTCTCTTTTAATTTAAAGCCAGCCCACCTTGTCCTATTAGTACATGCCTTTGTGAAGAGTGGGTGAAAAGCAAAAGGAGAGGAGGATATAGACAATGCTGGAGAATGCTTGCCTCGTACAGCGTTGGCCCTTTGCTCACACTGCTTCTTGGCTGCCCAATGCTACCCTCTAGCTCCTGCTCTGCCTCGGGACAGGGGCACTTAAAACTTAAGCAGAAAGGAATCCAGCCCGAAGCCACAGCACACCCGGGACCTACCGGATACCAGGTACCGCTGCGGGAAGGTCTCGTTGCCGCAGGTCTCGAAGCTGAAGTGGTCCCGCACCTGCGGGAAGAGCCGCTCTTCCAGGCCGGGCCGCACGACCCGGGCAGCTGAAGGGGGCATCATCAGCACAGAAGAAACCGACAACAGGCGTTGTCCCCCGGTACGGCACGACCCAGCCTGGGAACCGGGGCCCTGGGAGCTCGGAGCGTCCGCCCAGTGCTCCCCAGGCTGGCTAAGGGCTCTGGCCGAGAGGCTGGTTCGGCGTCCCGCCCGGGGCCCGGGAAAGCCAATTGAGGGTCCCATCCATGGCAGGGCCGCGGTTTTGGCCCGCTAAGGAGGAGGTCGGGCAGAGGGGTCGGGCGTGAGGAGCGGGAGGACAGGCAGAAGGGTTCGGCCCGAGACACTCACCGGGAGCGGCACGGGCGGACGGCAGCGGCGGGAGCAGCAGGAACGGGAGCAGCGGGAGCAGGAGCGGGAGCAGGAGCGGGAGCGGGACCAGCGGCCCCGACCCCATGACAGCCGCGCCGCGCGCACCGGCCAGCGCTCGCTCCCGTGCGGGCGCCGTCACATGATCCACCGCTTCGGGATCACGTGGTGAGCCTGCGTCCTTTCACGTGACCACGCGAGCGCCAAACCCTCCGCCGCTCCGCCGTTCTGGCTCGACTAGGCAGCGTCCATGCTCGCGGGGACGGGAGGGACGGGATGTCGCCTCCCGAGCCTCCTGGGCATGGAGGGGGCTGCGCCAGTGTGTACTGCTGAGGCTAAAAAGGCAGCAGATGTGAGAACCTGGTCCTGTAATTGTAGCGAGGCAAAGGTTACCTGGCCACTCCATCCTGTATGCGCTCAAGTCAGAGCTAGGAAAAGAGAGCACTCCTTCCCCGATCAGGTGTTTGTTGTGGTCCCTCCCAGGCACAGGTTCATGCCGTCGCGTAAAAAGCAGGACCAGGGAGCTGAGCCAGCTGAAAAGGAGTTCTACTTTTCTCCTGTTGAATTAATTCTCTGAGGGATTGGTCTTCAGGTCTGGCTCACAGGAGAGTCCGTGTAGCGGCCGGTGCCAGCACAGGGGGGAAGGCAGGGGCAACTGAAGCAGGGGAAGGTGAGGCCGTGCCTTCAAGCAACAGCTGGATTTCTTCAAGGTTGCAGAATTGGTGTAGTCCTTAGGAGAACACTGTGGGACAGATCTTGACTCACTGAGATTGTCATGTGAAAGGCTGCAATGTCTGACTGGGAGAACCTTGCCATAATCTTTGGTTTGGCATAGTGGACATGAGAAGAAAGGTCTGACCTTGTCTTTTGCTGCTGCTATCCCTGTGAAGTGCTGGGTGGATGTTTCCAGGGCTGTGCTAGCTGCTGCCTTGAGCCAGGCACTGGAGGGAGAGAGAAGCCATGTCCCTGCGGAGTGCAGGGAGCTGGGAGTGGCACAGCGCTGAGCCTTGTGTGTGGGAGGCATCATGCAGGTTGTGCCAGCCAGGTGGCCAAGCGGTAACATCAGTCCATGTGCAGGCTTGCCAAAAGCTGCACAAAGTGGTGTTACAGCACTAGCCTCCTGATCACATTCTTCAGGAGGTCAGGTTTGGAGGCATTGTAACAATGACATGGCAGTTCACTGAGGAGCGATGTGGCTGCACTGCTCAGCAGGACAAGATGCTGCAGGAAGCTGGGGCTAGGCTGCACAGAGCCTGGCCAGCATGAGACTGGTTCTGTTGGCCACCCCTGCTCTCTAGACCAATGTTGAGGAGTTCCTATGGGAATCGGGACATTGGAATGTGCACAATCGAGTCTTAAAGTTGGCTGAGGCACAATCTGGCCTTCAAGTTAGCTGAGTAAGAAAGTTGGTATGTCCCTGAAGCACAGATAGGGAAAAATAGTTGCAAATATGTAACTAACATAGTTGCAAAATGTAATTAACAACAGGATGCTGAAACAGGCTATGAGAACTGCAAGCTATGAAACTTTTGCAAAAACAAAGAAATAGCTGTAACTTGTACATAGATACCCACGACCAATCAATGACTCTTTTGGCCGTGTGAACAGAAGCTTGTAACCAATCATTTATTGTATGCTTACGTGTGTACAAGTGGAAAATAGTACATAAGCAGCCTAAAAGTAATAATAAATGGCTTCACTTGATCACATTGATCATTGTGTGAAGACCCTTATTGATCCTCCGTGAACAACACCTGCTACAGACCAACACCGTGCAGAGGTGGCAGACTGTGCCTCTGGACCCTGCAGCCTAAGGAGGTGCTGTGGTTGGTGCCCTGGGATGCACCAAATCTGCCAGTGGCACTTGGTGGCAGGCTGCTGCCAGAACCTGCAGCACCATGCTGCAGGCAGAAGTGGGCACACAGTAAAGGGATCACTGAGAACGGTGTCAGTGAGTGCTGGTGAGGGGCTCTGCCCCCCTGAAATTAAACTTTCACTGTTGTCTTTTCCTAACCTGAGCAGTCTGTGCACTTCTGGCAAGTGTCCATTGCTTTGAATTTAACCTGAAAGTAATGCCGCCAATGCTGTTTGGGAGTAAGACGTGGTTGGGCCATACATGAAAGATTCAGTGCAACTTGGCTGTTGTATTTTGCAGGAGAATGGCAGATCCATCTCTGAGTAAGGTTCAGAGATGCCAAAAGCTAGGAGTGATTTTTGTAAGCCAGAATATGGGAACTTGCCTGTGTGCAGGAGTGGATGGACTGGTGGTGACAGAGGGGCTGTCCCTGCCAGGAGTAGCTCTTTGGGCAGAACAGCCAGTAAGCATCATGTTTTGCAGGCAGGAGAAGTAAGGCCAGAATCTTCCTGCACATGCCACCCCTACCAGAGTGTAGCAGGACATCCCCCCTACCACAGAAGAGCTTATCTGCAGCTGAGTGCGACAGCTCCGGATATTCTCCCTGCACGGTTAAATTATAACCCAGGCCAGCTCTCTGACTAGTAAGATGTCACAAGCTAGAGTTATTTCTCTCTCTGGCGCCAGGAATAGAACTCCCAATAGACAACTGGGTGTGAGAACAGATGTAGGGAGGTAAGCTTAGAAATTCCTGACTGAAAAACACTACTTTTATAATTCCACAAATTTTCACAGAGGTAGAAGACTCCTACACACACCCTGGAAGTGTGCAGGGACTTCTCCCCAAAGTTTGGATGCAAATTCCGCGGTTACTTTCCTGGGAATTGAGAAGAAGAATTCTATGTGTATGCCATCATCAATTTGGTGGTAAATTGCATTTAATCCTAATCTATACTATTTCTTCGCTGTAATATGTAATATAGATACCTTTATCATGGACTGTATTTTATCTGCTAGTAGTTCTTTTGTTTTATTTCTGTGTAGTAAGTAGTCTGTTTAAAGTCTTATGTCTGTTAAATTTGTATCTATTAAATAAGTAATTAATTTTGTAATAGACCTAATCAGCCATTATTAAGAACTTGTGAGCAAGAGCAGTCTGCAGTGCTGGCCGCCCCAGACAGAGCTACTGCCAGAAATCTGAGTCAAAGGCAGGACTTGTCTAAGCTCTCATCTCCATAATACAGAGCCCAGGCCTCTCCTATTTCTGCATGGGATGCAACAGATCCCACATCTTGGGAATATGTCATGGGAGAACACGTCTGCCCCTGTTCAGGCCAGCAGGCAGGAATGTTACCAGTCCTTGAGTTCAAGGACAAGATTCTGAAGGGAGTTGCTAAGCGGTGCGCATGGCTGGTGGGAGAAGTAGGCATCAGGGTAAGACTAGACTCAGCAGTAACCTCAGGACTGTATCAAGGACCATAGTAAGCCACAGTGCCTACCTGGTTACGCGTCAGCCAGATTTTTACTCCCCTGGGGTATGAGAAGGGCTCACACACACAAGTTCTCAAGCTATAAACTTATCCCTTCTGTCAGGATCCAATTCTGTGGTGCTCTATTAAGTGACAGCAATCTCCTGGTTGTCCTGTGTTGTCTCATGTTGACAGGAGCCAGAGCACAGGTATTTTGGCACACACGGGCAGTTCCTGGGCTGAGTAGGGCCTGCTTTTGAAGCTTTCTTACAATTGGGTGTGCTGCTGTGCTGTTCTTGGTGTCTAAGAATGAGAAGGCTCCTGCCAGAGCCTCTCCCACTGCTGGATGTTGGGGTAGTTGCTCTTGGGTGTAGATTCTGAAATGACTGATGAAGGCTGCAGCACCTGTCATAAACAAAATTAGGCCGTTGACTTTTGCCTCTTCAAGCCCTCATTATAATGTTAATAAAAGTTACTCAAAGTTCCTAGTTAATTATTGAAAGGTTTAGTTGTTAAGAGGAAGAGATATTAAGGGTTGTATTTGTTGTAATGTTTTTCCCAGTTGTTCCCGATTCCCTAACAATGATTTAAGTTATGCTTTTTGGCTCTCCCTTCGAATAAGTTGAGAATGATGATTGTTTTGTACTTTCCCTGTATACCAGTGTTCTCTTTGGTTGGGAGATGTGTTTTTGTACTGATTTAAGGTGTTAAATGTAGGTTTTAAATGTGTTTTTACTTTGGAAAAAGGGGTCTGGGGCTCCCCAGTTAACTGAGATTCCTAACTGTCAGTTTCTAAAAATAGCACCTCACTGCTCCTCTGTCACTGGACTCCATGGCAACCATGAATATTAATGAGGCTCCTTCCCGCCAGAAAACTAACCCCTAGACAACGACTCAGCCATTGGTGGGCAGGAGCGACCTCACCATTTAAACTCACCAATTGTCAAGGGCCATGGGGGCCGGACAGGGGGCAGGCAGGGGCATTCCTGGGCGGGGTTAGTAGGCCATAAAAAGCCCTGTCTCAGGACCGGAGGTGCTACTTTGTCGCTGCGAGCGGATGTCGAAACACGGAACTCGAGGGGTCCAAATGGCAAAAAAGAGAGAGTTTATTTATTAAATTCAGCTTTTATATACAGAATGGATTCTCACTTAATTGGCCACTTGCTGCACGCCCCCCACAGCTGATTGGCCACCTGGAATCCTGAGAATTTCACTACCTTTATCTTAGTTTATATAAACAAATAGATTCTTTCTCACGAGAAAGAGGTTTCTGTGCTGTCACACTACTTCTCTGTGGACTAGCCAGGAGGAAGCCCGGTGTTGGAGGAAGGCCTCTATTTTCCACCTATAGCTCAGCTCCAACACTGTAGTCCTCTGTCACTGGGGCATATACCATGTCGTAACCCGGATCTCCAATCTTGGTAACCCGGCTTTTTCTTTTTCGGACAATTCTTTTGTTAATAAACTTGATTTTGCTTCCAGTCCTGGACTGAAGGTTGTCCTTATTTCTGACAGCACCTCTTGCACAGGGAGCACAGAGTGACTTCCCCATATGCTGCCTGTTTTCACAAAACCATCATCCCTGATGTTTTGACCCTTCTGACAAATTGTCGTGGTTTTAAAATAACGCACAACAAATTATCTAGGGTGCTCATGACTGAGAATAAGAACGGTGAGAGAAATAATTTAAGGCAAGAACAAGGTTTGGTTTAAAACTACAAGGTAATTTTATTAACAGGATTAAAAGAAGATAATAAACAGTAAAATAAACTTTTAAAACACTTTTCTTCCCTCCTCCCAACTTTCCCATCTTTCTCACCAAATACACAGGGATGCAAAGCATGGAAGAGACTCTGTTGTGTTCTGAGGGTCCTCTTTACAGGGGACAGTTTTTTTATGAGCTTCTTCAGCGTGGTTTTAATCCTTATGAAGTAATAACCTGCCCAACCTGCCACTACCTGATTTCCCTCTCATTTATGAAGTAGCAGCCCGCCCGACCTGCCACTATGTGATTCCCTCCCACAGGNTGAAGTAATAACCTGCCCAACCTGCCACTACCTGATTTCCCTCTCATTTATGAA
>VZTJ01000294.1:2218-76382 GCA_013397795.1 Orthonyx spaldingii
TTTTTTTTTTGGAGAAAAAAAAGCCCAAACAATTTGATGTAGACCATTTAACTTGTAAACTAAAACAAAACACTAACTGGAAGAACAGACCAGCCATATAATCAGGCTTCTTAATTCAAAAGTAGAGAACAAGTCACCTTGAAAGCCCTCTGCACACCCAGTTTAGAGCTGCAGTCCCTGGCTCATCCTGCAGTTTTCCAAGGTCACACAAGAGCCCAGGACACAATGGAACAAGACAGCACACCAAAAGGGCTGACCTGCAGGAAGCCCAGAGCCCATGGACACCGAGACAGGCAGCAAGGCTGAAGTTACACACACAGTAACAAATCGAGGTGACAACAGGTAGACTAAAGAGAGATGAGGGAATAATCAACATCAGTGACAGAACAAATCTGCATCATAAGGCACAGTACCCCAGCTGCCAAACTATTGTCTAACACGTGGGTTTATGAACCCAAGGAAGATGAGTAAGTTGCCCCCAGTTGCATTTTGTTTAACCTCAGGCCCAATCCTAAAAGACTTTATTCAGACAATACCCCCATTGACTTCAGTGGGACTTGTGCCAGAAAAGAAATGGCAGGATGATGGATCTGACAAATAATTTACTTGACAAATAACAGCATTATTTGGCATATACGTTATTCTATGAATAGCATTGAATCAGTCCTGTGCAAGGGCTTGAGGCATTTAATTCAGTGGGGTTTTTGCTATTGTTTTCAGTGGGTGGCAAATTCAAATCCCTAGTTCTTTTCTAACATGATTTATTTTAGTGCCTCATCTTTATATGATGGGTGTTCTTTTCATCACCTGTCTTTTTAAGTTATGTCACTTATTTGTACTTTTTAATTGGTTCACATATTGTTAGCAGAGGACAGTCTATTACATCATCTCCAGTTTCCCCCCTCGCCTCAAAATCCTGCTAAGGAACCAGAATTATTCCCCTGCCCAACAGAAAACTCAGTGAACTGGAATGTCCATACGTTTATACTGGTTACTTCACTACATAAGGAAACATTTAGGTTTCTTGTGGGTTTGGGATATCTATACTGAGGAGCATTAAATAAAGATGGCATGTTACATTTTTCAGGCTGGAGTTTGAAATTCCCCCCCCCTTCCAAAAACAGAGCAAACCCACCACACTCTGCTCAGGTGTATGTTTTTGTCACTGATTATATCCCTAACAATGAGGTGTAATGATGAGATCGTTGTCACCTGAGCAGCCCCAGGTGATGTGCATGCACACACTCAGTCCACAGGCCCATGCTGGCCCCTGCATCCCCAGGCTGACACTTCACTGTCACACCTCCTGACACTACTTAGGTGACAAATGAGAACCTTCTGGCACCAATGAGCATCCAAGATTGCTACTTAAACCCACCAAGTGAAAAGTGACAGGCACCCCTCTGAAAAAAAGAGAGGTGAAAAGTGAAAAGTCACTGAAAAGTGACGGGTGTCTCTCCCTACAAAGTGATAATCAAACCCGATGCCGTGTTTGGGCACCACTGGCTCCCCAGAGGACTGGGAACACACACCACAGGCACAATACAGGGGACTCCAAGGAATTTAGCCCCCATTTCTCCAAAACACACGCTCCCCATACAGCAGGGCAGTCAGACTGACTGTGGTGGAGGTAGGCAGGTGCTTAGTGGCAAACACACGCCTGAGTGCTTTGCTGGAACAGGGCTACAGATAACACAAGAGCTGTTTAGCCAATTATTGTACATGACATTCCACCACACTTGAGCAGTTTGCTCGGAACAATCACAGTTTACCTTGTCAACAGGTGTCCTGTATTTTAACAAATGAATATTTATTAACTGTACATCACTGAGAACTGTATCAGTACTTCTTACAATGAATGGCCATATAAATCTGCCCAAACAATCTTCTCAGCCTAATCCTGCTAAAGTGACCACAATACTCAGCATGAGCTTTGGATGTGTAAGAAAAGCTGGGATCAGGCCTAGAAACAGGGTTTTGTGTGCCTGCTGCCTCAGCCCCTCTCTTGTTGAATATAGCTGGAGCTTTGCCAGTGATTTAAATGGAGGCTGGACTAATTCCCTTATGTTTAAGATGAGCTTATCTCCAACTGGACTTTCCACCAATGGGACTTAATGGGCACGAGGTCTGCTCTTGCCAATTCAGCTGCCAGAGGAAAGCCTTGCTGTGTGTGTGTCTCAGCCATTCCAGGAAAGCCAGCAATCCAGTCTTACAGCCTTGTTTTATCTTTGGAGGTCCAGTTTTTCAAGGTACACGTTTCACTGAAGCACCTGAGGAACTTGGTGGACAGAAGTAAAATTAAGGAGCCTATTTAAGTCACTGGAATGAGCACAAACGACATGCTGATTTTCATCTAAAAAACAACTTAATCAGCCTCAAAAGAAATGCAAAATCCTCCATCTGTAATCAAGACAAGTTTCTTTTTTCAGGTTTTTATAGTTTTCTGGTGCTTCTTTTAAGAAAGTTAAATCTGTTTTCTGAAGTCTATTTCAAGTCAGAGCAAACTTTAAAGCTGAGTATGAAATTTTAAATATAGATCTTAATAGTAAAAAAAGTCATGCATGAAATATTCATAGATATGCCAAGATTAAAAAGCACTGCTAAAAAATTATTCCTGGTAAGTTTACTCAAAATTTTCTCATCCTGTTAAATGATGAAACTAATAGAAAAATTACCAGTATGTGCCTACCATTGTCTTTTTTGTTTAGAGATCCCATTTCCTTCTCTTCTCCTTCCCTCCAAGTACTGAGCACAAAGAGAATGATCATGCTGCCATACCGTGAATTGTTTCCCATGCTGCATGGACTCCACATGGAAAAAATGTGTGCAGACCTTTTTGATGGTCAGAATGCAGTATTCCTGTGCTGCCTCATTATTTCATGGATATTTTTCACTTTACCAGACCTATTCAAATGCACACCTTAGAAGTGCCTGTTTTACTTTTTTTTTGTCCTGAAAAAAACCCATCATACCTGAAAAGCACTTTAACTGTACCATAACAGTAATTTTGAAAAAAATTTAGACCACCAACCAATCAAAGATCTTTGAAAGAAATACAATTGATGTGACAACTCAGCAAGTCAGGACAGCCACTAGTTAAAAGAAAACATCCTATAGACAACGCTGAAGATACTTCCACTTTTTCATCTTGTTCCAGTGCTTCAACAGTGTGAGAAGAATTACTTTGTATCAGACCAAAAATCCTTCAGATCCTTGACTTATCTCGTGTGGCGTGCTGTGCTTATTTAGAGATTACACCTTGTACAGCATATCAGAGTTCTCCCTCTCTAGATCTGTTCCAAGTCCCATCCTGGCCCCCAGACACTGCTGTGTCTGTTCTCTGACATCAACTGAGAACATCAGCCTAAACTCCCAGAACAGCAGCTTTTTTTTTTTTTTTTTTGGTCATAAAAAAAATACCCTGAGAAATAGTTATCTCAAAATCTCACTGGAAATGTAAGGGAGGAAAAGGCACAGATTTTAATGACTCAGAAAAACAGCACTTCCCAGGGCTGATAAGTGATACGATCCAAGAGGAACACCATGGCAAGGTGACTGCATGGTATCAGTCTTCCCATCTCAGTAACACCAGCTCTTTCTGTCTGAATTCTTCCTCAAGCATCCTGGTCACTGAGCAGCTGAGAAGATGAATATACTCTTTGCCCTCACCTGCATGGCTCAGCATACAAATTAATTTAACTGGGACAAGCAAGAAGGTTCTGCACTTTCTCACATGAGAAGCTGCCTCACAGCCCAAGGGAAATCAAGATTACTCAGGGAGTAAAGGCTGCATAACATAAGCAGAAGTATCTAGCTCTAGTTTCACATACTTCAAAATACTAATAATGGAAATAAGTTTCATATTTAAAAAGTCAGCAGCTTATTGTGCACATTTCAGACATTTCTCCTCACAACAACAGGAGAGCGATATCACAGCACACATCAAGAACTCACAGCTGGTTCCACAGACACGAGCATCAAACCCCCAGTGCTAAGGATGATAATGCAGGGACATCCCATCCACCTGTCAGGGAACAGTTCTGGTCTGAAAGTGACACTGCATAGAACAACAAACCCCAGTGAGTGCCCCAGAGGGCTGCATGGTTATCTGAGCATGGGTCAGCTGCAGCCCCAGCTCCTCTGCCTTGCCTTTCCCTCAGGGCACAGCAGGCCCAGAGGGGATCTAGACAGGCACCCCATGGGCAGGAACCTGTACAGACACCCAGCACTGCCATTCAGTTCCAGGTACAGCCCTTCCAAGCGCCACATTCTCTTAAAACACTGAACTTCAAAAAAAAGTTGTTAAGAGAACATTTATAGAAAGTAATTTTTTGCTCTCCAGAATGGTCCAACAGAGTGGATACACAGGGAAGAGGGATGTGTCACTCAGGCTGTGACAGGGCATTCACGCTCCTCTGAGCAGTTGTAATGCAGATCAGGCACCCCCTCACCTCCCACCAAATTTGTTCTTGGGGTTTCCATTGTGGCAGACACACAACATCACATTTAAAGTGCTGAATTTAACTTTCAAATAGGCAACAAAAGCTGCCTATAACTTCTGACAACCTTAGTTACAAAGTTACAACAAACTTCTGATAACCTTACAAGAGCTCCTGCCTGTTTCCTCCCTGACAGGTAAAGATCACAACACATTGGACTTCATTAACAGACATCATTATTGAATTCAAAACTGCTTCTAAAATTTCAATTTATTCTTCTTAGAAAATAGCACCCTTATTCAAAAGCTTATGGTATGGAACAAGATCATCTTTCAAAAGTACTATTTCATTAAAAATTTAAAAGATCACATAAAACTTATAATAGAAGTGTGAATAGCATCATTATAGTATTTGCAATAGCTTTTTCTAGCAGAACAAAATGCCCCAACTTTCACTTGTCTAGCTGGGCACTCAGAAGAGCTGATTTTTAACTATGTGTCAGAATTTGAAGTTAATTAAAACTAATTGCCCACTGTACTGTAAGCGATGCCACTGCATTTTCAAATAGCTCTGTTTCCATGGGATGATTTACTTAAAACCGATGTCTGTCATTGACTGAATTCTGGGTTTGCCTTAATTGTACTGTTCAAGTTGTTTATCTTTGCTTTCTGCCTCGCAACTTTACATGAAAGGTCATCAATAGCAAAGTTCATCGCTAAGATTGACGCTTTATCAACATTTAAAAAAGCATCTTAGAATATCAACTAGTTTATCAAAATAAATGAACTCCTCTGACATCTCACATTACCAGTCCCACCAGCCACCACTTTCTGTACTCAGAATATTTGTTTATGTGCTCAGTTTTGTAGCAAAAGTTTATAGCTCAGAGCCACTGTGCTGATACAGCAGCATTCATTGTCTTTACCGCATGGGTGTTAAGGAAACCTCTTTAATGAGAACACGTGCACCCAGAAAGCCTTGCTGCTGCTCCCACGTGCCACTGGCACACACACAGACCTGTTCAACTTCGTGTGTCCAGAGTGGAAGTGTCCATGTGCTGGATCACACACAATGGTAGTACCTCCTCCCTTCATGGGGAGGCTGTGAGGGGTGCAAAGCCAGGGCTAAATAGGGGTAATGTAACCAGGCACAAGTTTCTGCAGCTATCCCCCAGCACGAGGGGCTGCAGGACTGCAGCAGCACAGGGGGATTATGTCTGGAAGGAGCACAAGAAACACAGGAGGAGGAGAGGGCCCTGGATTTCTCACAGCACAGGCTGAGTGTAGTGAAAAAGCACAGCCCTTCTTGCATCTGTGACAAAAGCAGGCTGGTTGCCACCATGCTCACACACAGCATGGCACATTCACATCACCCCTCACTTCAGCTGATGGCTGCTCCTGTGCCTTCAACTCTCCTGCTTCCCTCACCTGACATCTGCAAGGGTGGCTAGGACTGGATTTCTAGGGCAGAGCCAGCCTTCTGGAGTCCTACCTGCAAAGCCTGATGCTGGTGGGAATGCAGCCCTGGCCATGGTATGACAATCCCTCCTCTCTCTGTGGTTTGGTTGTGGGAGTTACACCAGGAGACCCAACAACAACCCTGGTGAAGTTTACCATGCAGCCAGCACACAGCACCTGCCCTTAAACAAGGCATGTTCCAGTCAGCACACAGCACCACTGGCACCAGCAGGGAGCTGGAGTAGGGCCTGAAGATAACTTGTGTTACTATAGAAAATGTATTATAGAGGACCAGATGCTGTATAATTACATTTTCCAGCCTAAGAATACGCCTCCAAAATTAAATTTAACAACCACAAACTTGTCTCATTCCCTGAAGTCAAATCCTGCCCAAACCCATCCCAAGTGCCAAGACTCTTATTCAAGCCCAGCTCCAGAGGTCAGGTGGTGGTCAAATGAGACAATTGGCTCTGCAGACAGCCTTCAGCTTGCCTTGCACTTTTGGACAAGAGCCTCTGCAAAGTCACTCAGCACAAGGCATCCACGACCTGCATACCACAGGGTGTATGGGCTGTAGGGCAGGACTGTGTTAAAAGGTGCTGGCATGGAGACAGACCATCCTTTACCAGTACAATCTGTAGTGGAGAGATGTATAAAGTGATAGACATGAAAAAAGCACCACATTTCACCAAGTCCAACTTCCAGATGTTAAATTCATACAACATTCCTAGTCCACTTCTTTATGAAGGGCAACAGCAGCTTGATAGCCTAGAGACTGGATCAGCAATAGCAGAACAGGCACAAGTCACTGTTGAAATATGCCTGGGAAGTTTGCCTGTACTGTCTGAAGCACATTTGGTTAAAATATGCTATTCATAAAAAAATACACATCATGAAGAGCTTTTTCTAATTGGCATTCACTGTTGTCAGTTTTAGACAAACACTCTTGCTAAAGATTCCACTCCAGAAGACTTTGTGATAAACATTTCCAAGAGGAGAATTCTGGAGTGGAAATTCACACTTCAAGAAAACTGTGAAAAACCTCCTGGTTCCACACTGCTGGAAGCAAGTCCCAGTTTCTTTTCAGTTCAGCAACTGCCCAGTGCATTCCCTGCAAATGGACTTGTAGAGGTGTCCCTCAGAGCAGGAGCTGGAAATGGTGGAATTGGGCACGTCTCTGGCATAACTTCTTCTGTAGGATGATTGTTAGTGCAAATGCTCAGCACCTTTGCAAACTGAGCAAGTGTGATACAGAATCAGAAAAATAAAGAGTAAGCACACTGGGTTACATTTTAATGTATGATATATGCTGCATGTACCACTGCATTTTTTGAGAACTGTATTTAACAACTGGGGTTTTTTGTTTAAATACTGAAAGTCATCTTTTGCTGTTTTCACATCACATCATAAAGTGGCTTGTAGATCTAATGCAACAAGTAATCCTGGAGCTGGAAAGTGCTTTTCAAAGTGAGAGAACCTGAATACAACAGCTCAGTTAAACCTTGTGTGTGAGTGCAAACTTTTCCTGGTTGGTTTTGCTCATGAGTAGCACAGCAATTGCTGCAATTCTTCACATAAGTAAAACAGGGATGTTCAACCCCTTTAGCTCCAGTCCTGCTGTGGGAACAACCCTTAAAGTCCACCAATTTCAGTTAAAGTTGTTTCCCTGTATTCATAGTTCTTATCAACACTTTCAATTGCAGCTTGTCTGGGGAGTCATCACTGCAGCTTCTTAATGCCATGAGTTTCATGGTGCTGTCACTAGCAGAGGGTGGGACAAGCAATGACACAACTCCTCTGTTCGGGGTCAGGCTGCTGCCACCCCTCCCTCAGCACACCCTACTCTCTGGGCTGCTGGGCATGTTCTGGCCTCATCTGCTGGACACCAAATTTTTAATGCACATAACTGTAATCTCTCTTCTCCAAGAGACTGCAGGAAAAAGCAGATGAGCCCTGAGTAGGTATAAATTAATGCTGACATTTGCTGGAATAATGTACTCTCTCGAGCCTCTGCATCTATGACGCCAATAGAGGCTGCTGGCGACACGAGTTTATATGCAACTTTCTGCTAAATCAGAGCATCATCTGCACAAATCAAGCACTTGGGAGACATCCTGAGATTTGTGATGGTCCCTAGAGCCATGGCTGGGTTCTGAGCCATCTATTCTCACTGACTGCCAAGATTTCTTACAGGCAATTTTTAGTGACAGAACTGAGGATAAATCCCACCCGTATTTCACAAAGTAACAGGCAAGCTTTGTTTGACTTTGAAGTACAGATTACTCAGCGGTGATAGCACTACCTATTCCACTCAGCTCATTTTCTTCAAAACCAAATGCAGGACTGATTATAAGTGGGTTTCTGCCCTGCACAGTAAATCTGGGACAAATGTGGGCCCCAAGGCACAACACCTGTTATCCCCAAGTTCTTCATGCAGTAGGAGAGTTGAATGAATCAGGATTTTCTACCTAGTGGCAACTCATTGTGTGTGATCCAAGACTCCTCAAAACCACTGCAAAGCTCCTGTGACCCCAGTGAGCTTTGGGACAGATCTCCTGTAGCCTGGTACCCCTGTACATGTTTATCTCTGAGCATTCTGAGACGAGGCTTGGTGCCATGCTGTAACTCCTAAGGATGACACCCACTTTCTGCTGTTTTGAGACTGACCCATTGGGAAAGATCTACAGAATCTTTGCCCTCCAAGGCAGCAGTGCCAGCTCACTGGGAGGACCTCAGCCTGAAACTGAGGGTGTCAATGTTTTCTCAACAGGGTTTATACACCTTCCATCAAACAATGTATTAGCCACAGCTCTTCTAAAGACTGAAGTCAGCAGGCAGGAATTTAGCCCTTTATCTTACAGGCATAGATCTATCTAAAATAAAGCTTAAAAGTCATCAGTAAACTGGATATTAGGACTTAGTATATACTCACGACTAGAATTTGCACTTAAAGATGTTGATATGTGGCAAGCTTCTTTGTGAAGGAAAACAAGAGTATGAGCGGGGGTTTTTTTAGCTCCGATATACCACTTAAGCTGTGGCATGCTTCATTTGCTGAAATGGAATATAATATGTCTTTGTATTGAATTATACTTGGGTTGGTTATTAAATGAAAACTATTACTCCATTATAGCCATAAGAAATGGAAGTGCTGCATATGGCTGTGTGCAATCCATTAAGTGGCTTATGGAGCCGAAGACCCTTCAGAGACCATTACAAATCCATTCCATGGCCCTCTCTGCCAGATTTTACACACTGATATCTGCACTCCAGGCAAGAGGCATAAGGCTCTATAGAACCACTATTAATCAGCCTTATGCACTGTTTGTGCCAGCAAAGACAAAGAATATTCTGAGCTTAAACCTATTCCTCGTGTATTGTTGTTTAGATAAGTAGGTGATGCATGGAGAACAACTGCACTGTTCCAGCCTGATGTGCTAACCAAAGCACTGAAGAGTTCACAAACAGCTCATCTGTATCAATGTCCACCTAAACCTGCCTCTTGCAAGGCAATAATTAACATTGTGCCCTTGGAAAGTATTCCCATTGTGCAAGGTGTATTGTGCAAAGTGGGAATAAAAAGGAAAGTTGCCTTAGCTGACTAATAGACCTTTGACAATCTTCCTTAATATTCCTTCTGGTATCTGGGCTCGTTTTGGGGTCTTTTTTTTTATGCAGCACATTATTTTTTGTTTGCAGAACCTTTAATATTAGAATTATTTACAATGATTCAGCAGGATCACTTGTTTTTGCAATATTCTTTGAAACAATATGATCATCCAGCTATGAGTCTGCATGGTTTGTGTTTAACAAAGGTCAAGCTTACAGCATGAAATCCATCTTTTGTAATTTCCTTTGTATCATTGAAGTGGGAGGGCAGCTTGGATTTAAAAGACACCAAGTTAATGATTCCAACAAAGATGCTAGTTGAAAGCAGAAGTTTGATCCAAGTTTTAAGTAGGAATGTTCTGCTACTCAAAATGAGTCTTTCCTATTGGTTTTATATGACTAGGTGAATTTTCCAAGGTGTTTGATACAATCATTTCTGTCCGTTATCCATGCCATACTCACCAACTCACATCAGTACTCAGAAAATTTTACCTGGAAATGGTGATCACAGAATGTGGTATTGGAAGGACAGACTCACGAATATGTGATACAGAAGTCACACAGAAAATGGTTTGTCACCAAATGCTCCAGTGAGTTGCAAGTATCCAGCAACCCCATACACAGCAGCATTCAGCCCAGGAGAGGCACAGAAGGGAGACTTTTTAAAGGTGGTGACATGGGGATAACAAATCCAAGATGTTGTAAATGGACACCCGGCTCTTTTTTACCCTATTCAAGATAGGACTGAGAATGTCTTTTCTGCTGTTCAGAGGATTTTTTTTTTACTAACATCAAAAAGAGAAAAAAAAAGCAGGCAACAGGCACAAGGAAGAACCAAGCAGGAACTGTGAGGTGCTTGGAGAGCAACAGCATCGACAGTCCAGTGTGTTAGCACTTCCACTGCCAGAGCTTTGAAATATGCCTTCACTTAAGACAAACACAATCTTATGTATTTAGTACATTTTCTGGCAATAGCAGGAAAGCTGATGTGCTAAAAATGCATGACTCATGCAGGCTGTTACACTTCATTTCCTCCTGAGGAAAGACAACTGCTCTTGTCTTTGTCTTAGGGCCAACATTTCGGGTAATCTACCTTTGACACTTACAGCCCATAAGCCGGTTGGGATTTCTCTCTGGGCCAATTCCCAGCCCCTCTTCCAAGCAGAACACAAATCCAAAAAGCTGATGCAATTCCTTAAAAGCGTGAGGTGGCTGTTCAATGGGTGTGGGCTGCCTTAGTGAGGTGGTAATTAATTGTCTAATTAGCTGATCTGAATCCCTACCACTGTGCACACAGGGATCCACAGGTGACCTGTGACAACAAAACATCTTTTTGGCAAGCCTGTTATGATCTGTCATAGCTCAGCACAGGAGCTGAGACAGCCCCACCTCCAAGATATCCAATCTACCTCACAGGAATGAGCTCTGAACTACAGGAGACAGGAACCCAAGGGGTTTTTTTTCATATTTTTGTTGACCTATTGTTACCAGGGTCAGTGTTATTTCAAGTTACACCACACTCCACCACCAGGAATTTTCCTGTGGACTTCTTTCTTCATTCAGTAAATTCATTCAGAAGAGCTGAGAGCAGATGCTTACATAGAGGTGATAGAAGAGGGAAACCTGCCCAACTTGGCAGCATCGAAGAGCATCTGGTAGCAATAACACATCAGAGGTTTCTGTTTGACTTAGAGACTTTTGTCCTAATGCAACAGAAAACCCTTCCCACAACTGGCAACGAGAACGTGACAAATTCCTTTTCTTTCTATTTTTCCCCACTATTTTCAATACCATGTCAAGCTTGTGGCCAGAAGGGATCCTCCTTTCTGTACCTCATTAGGGGGGCACTTGCATTTTGTCTTCCTTTCCCTTAGCACCAGTGCTTTTGAAAAAAGGAGAACAGCCAAAAAATATCCCAAAAATGTTCTCAAGAGAAACATCTTGCTGGAAACAGGAATGGGAGATAATCCACCCTGCTAACTGATGTTCATGGCAGACATGCTCTTTCTAGGCATTTAAGGTCCCCCTGATATCTGATCAGTTCAGGCTTTCAAGTCCCTTCCCAGAGACTCTCCAAAATTCTAAATGTATTTTTTAATTCCCAGGCTAAAAATTCAGTGAGCTACAACTATGCCCACTGCAAATTCTTCTGATTGAATAATTTATTTTAATAGGAAAATTCAACTCTATTGATACCTCCGTTCATCCATGAGAAAATAGGAATGAAGCCCATTTTAGGTACTACATTCCTTCATAGGAATGTAGCACTTGTTCTGGAACAAAAGTATTCTTCATCTCAAGCTATCTGCACTGCATAATTTTTCCTCATTTTATTTCCTTTCTGGAAAGACACTTTTTTCCCAGTCCTTGTTTCATAACAAAGAAAGATGAACATCCACGGAAATTTGCAATCAGGGCTTCCACAGCTGTTCACTGTAACAGGGAAATCATACAAACAACTCCCTCCTGTGCCCCTTGTTACACCAGGATAAATCTGCATTCCCACTTCCCCTGCTGCAAGGACAGTGGAGTTCACTGAAGCCGCCAGAGCCAACAGAACAAGCTCTCATCCTTACTGTCTGTCTGCAAGGAAATAAAACCTGCTTTGGCAGAGCACAGGGGGCTTGGAGGTCCCAGCAATGGCCAGGTTTCTGTGGAATTGCAATGAGCTGACAGAAATGGGCACACAAGGGCTGCTTCTGGTTTCCAGGAGTTGCCCTCTGCAGACGGAGCCCCTCTCTCTTAGGAGGCACCCTGCAGGAAAGGGCACTGTCACTAATTTAGAATTCCACCTGGAAAAGGGTAGTAATTTCACATCAAATGTAGGATTCCAGCAAGTTGGGGCAAATCTCTGGAGGAGGTCAAACTTCAAATAGAAGCATAAAACTTACTATTAAAGGCAAAGCCAGTTCAAAGTATTTCATATGGAGAAAAAGAAAAAAAAAAAAAAAAAAAAAAGAAAAAAATNAAAAAAAAAAAAAAAAAAAAAAAAAACGTAAAACCTTGTATCTTCTGAGGACCACAGTCCTCTTTCAGTTATGGCAGCACCTGAAGGATGCATTTACCCCTCAACACTTCTTGGCTAATCATTTGGATCAAATCATTTTTGGGAGGGTAATTTCTCTGTGCAGTAACAGATCTGGCCTCAGCCATCAACCCACTGCACTGCCAGCTGAATAACAGGGTCTATACCAACAAAAGCAGAACTGGACTAGAGCCAAAGCTCCTGGTACTACAAACTTCACCTTCTAAACATGGTATTTTACTGCTATTTAGTACTTTAACAAGAAAGTAGATTTTTCCCCCATTAAAAAAAAAGATTAGCATTCATATCTCTGGCTGGATGCTATGCATGAATTCTTGATTATCTCCCACTTAGAGAATGTCATTGGTTTCTATTTCTTTTCACCTTTTTCATAATTAAAACAAAATTATTTTTTCCTTTCTAAAGCCAAATCCTTTCTCCGGATGACAAAAGACTGTAGCTACTAAACTGAAAATGATATATAAGAAGCCGCCATTCAGAAGAGTTATTCCAATTGGTTGATGAAATGCATTCTGATTTAGTAAAGTTGTATTAGAAAAAGAACAGAATTTCTGCTTGTAAAAAGACAGTTCTCAAGTGTTAACCATTAATTTCAAATGAAATCATCTTAACAATGCTTTAAGATAGCAGTATAGCTATGTAATTTCCCCATTAGATTTAGTAAGTCCTTTTGTGGGCACCAAGATGACATAAACCACATGATATACAAATAAATCAGAAAAAAGAAAGAATTACTGAATATTTATTTTCATAATTTCTCCAAGGACACTGAAATTTCTCATTAAAAGAGGGCCTGGCTGCAAAGAACAAATCCATATAACAAATTAATATACTGTTGATGAAACATGTGGAATATAGACAGCAGGATTATAAATATGGATTTTATGCATCACTATACAGAATATGCAGTGAAATCTCCTCTTCCCACAAATGTAATAAAGGAATAAACATGTTGCAGGAATGGATTTATTGCACAAAGTTCCACATTTAAGAGGTCTCCTGAGCTGTATTATGTGCTAGGTACACTCTGATTGATAGCAGCTTCCAATGCAGGCCCCTTTATCTCCTAACATATCTCCCTGTCAAAGCCACAAACTATTTTTTTTCCTGTTTGTCTTTTTCTTCCATTCACTGACAGTTAAAAGACTCCTAAACAATGACAAAGTTTCTGCAAACCCTTTCTCATATTAGAAAGATTATACTCTGCTAGATTTCTAAAACATCCTCGCTCATGAAGTGTACTTTAACTCCACCCATCAGTAAAGGAATCCCACACGACAGGAGAGACCTAAACAGTCTTTTAAAAACTGGGTTGTGTGCAAGGAATCACAGAGCAGCCTCCGACCCTTCCCATTAAAAGTCATGGGAATTTCATTGCCAAGTCACACAATCTACGACAGATCATCCCATTTCCCTTACAAGAAAAGAGGCATTGCCATTCCACAGAAAGCTGCACAGTGTTCATCTTGTCCTCAGGAAGAAGGAACTGTCCCTCTGCAACTGTGGCTGAAGCCTGCCTGACAGATCCATTAGGAAAAATGGCAAGAAAGATGATCAGCCCTGTGCCACTGTGTTTAAAGAAAATCTCCCTTTTGAAACTGATGAAAAAGAAGTCACTGATAACTGAATGAGGTTGTGCTGTGGGTTTTGTATTATTTTTACATGTGTTAGTAAATGAGCTTATCTTATCAACAAAGATACATTACAGATTGATTTGACAAACATAAAAATTAAAATCGATCAGACACCTGCATGTATGCTCATTGAGGACCTTGTTACTGGCTTTGGAGCCATTTCTACTGCTTGCAAGGCTGAGTGTAAATCCCCAGGCTTGCAGAGTGGACAAATACACTGCACAGCAGCTTTCAGACACACTGGACCAATTTATTCACCAGTCCAAACCAAAATCTGTTCTAACTGCATTGAATCAGCCTCACTTCCTTTGAAGACACCAGTCTCATGCCAGACCCTGGTAACTGAACATCATTTGTTTGTTGTTTGTATTGAAATGAAGTGCTAACTAGTACATCTCCTGTTAAAGAAAGAGTGGCATTGAGTAATTCTAATCAGTTCCTTTATGAGAAAGTCTGTTTCCCTTCTGCCCATGTTTGCTGTCTGCATGCTAATTCACCCTTGCTCAAACACACAGTGCTGTCACCACTTACCCAAGGAAATCTAGATTTTCTTTTTATTAAACCACATTAAGACAGGTACAGTAAATGATTTATTTATCTGGATTGCATTGTTCCCAAGAGAGAGACATCCACAAACATCATCATAAGTCAGTGTAAAATATGCACTTGCTTTAACTACACTGTTCAATTACTGATTTCCTGCAATTCAAGTAGTTTTTATATATTCTGCATCCTCTGTCTTGTGCAATGTGCTGCCATTTACTAAATTCTCTAGAGGAAACCTATGGCCTACTGCCCTACATTAAAGCCCTGCTAATTAATTACAGATATTCTTCCAGGACTGCGTTCTGGATCAATGGGAGAAAAAAAAATGTGTCTCATACTTTTCCTTTGTTTTTCCATTTCCACACCACATCTAATGGCTCTTGTATTGAAATCCTATGCTGAATGTAATGAGATGCAAGACTCTTCAGCATCCATGGTTACTATTTACTAACAAAACTGATGATGTCAGGAATTTAATTAGGTTGTTTCTAGCACAGAGATTTTAAACCATGAAATCATTAAAGTGTCTAATCTTTTCTTTGTTTGCATTTTATAAAAAAGTAAACCCCAAACTAAACACCATTCCTGTCACAGAGAGCTGAGCTTCTCAGGGTTTGCCAGGCATAACACACTAACAGGTTTAAGAGTAATTAACACAAGCTATTCCACACACTATTATTTTTTCAAACTACACTACAGCAGCAACTGCCACGAGCACTGTTGGGCTTCAAGATTGTACCAGTGTTTTTATTACAAATCCTTACTTTCAAGATTTATAACTTGGCTGTAAAAATGAGCTTCAGGCTAAAATTTGGCATACACGCTCCAGGAACTTGTTTTTAACACCACAATTGTTATAAACCTGCACAGAGCTGGGATATGCTGGAATACCCGTGACCTACCACTACAGAGAGAAGTGGATGCAGGGGATGTGGAAATATCCCATGTCTCTGCTCAACCTGGCCTTCATCCCTCTAGTCCCTGTGCACCCCCTTTTCATGGGAGCCCTCGCCTGGCTGCCCCACTGCCAGGGGCTGGGCAGCCTTTATGGCAGCAAAACTTGCTTGGCCTCAAAGAGGATCCAGCCCAGAGGTCAGTGCGTGGAAGGACACAGATCTCCTCACACTCCTGCCCTGGACAAAGCCTTTCCGAGGTCCAGCAGTTCTTTAGGGAGCCAACAGTGAGGCCACCAAGCACAAGGCAGCAGTTCCAGGAACTCACTTCACCTGTGACCTGAGCAAGGCTCACTTTCAGGGCACGATAAAGTGAACTGCAGTCACCCACCCACGTGCTTATTTACACTTCTTTTTTTCCTCAAACCCTTACAGCCCTCAGAGATCCCTCAGCAGGAAGACCACCCTGTCATGGTGCTGCTGCCTGCAACAGCTCCATGTTAAAGGAATAAGGATGGGAGCAGGCAAAGCACCTGCCACCACCTCAGCACACAAACTTGGGACCACACTTTTCTCCAAGGTGGGACAATCAGAGGGCTCTGTGCAGCAGAGATGCAGCCTGTGTTCTACCAGGGACAGAGACCACAGGATTGCCAACAAGCAAGAAAGTACAAGTAACTGGTCTCTGTTACAGTCTCTGTTCTAATCTACTAAAGGAGAGCAGCACTGAACGTGGTGCTTGTCCCTGCTTTTATAGACCAACACATCTGCAAGCCAACATAATCAGAAAAAATTCTTCCTCGAGCAAGATTTAAGTCAGAAAAAAATTAACACCAATATTTTTTGCATGATATCAAGGTAGTTTCCACTGGCTGCTCTGAAGGTGGGCTGCAAATGCTGCTCTTCCCCATCAGCATCACACTCACATCAAACTCTGGGCCACCTGTTATGTCTCCTGCTTATGCTGCTGAATAGCTGTGTATTCATCACCTCTGCATGAAACCCACTCTGCACAATGCAGGCAGGGTCCCCCCAAGGAGGCCACTATAGTACAGACAAGTGACAAATGTGAGGATTACTGTAATGCCCTTGGGAGAATTACAGCATGCCAGGAAAACTCAGTCCCGTTCATCTCTACAAAAGGGATAAAACCGTTCTTTATCACTATTATCACCAAAGCTTCTTAATGTACAAAGCCAGAGGTATCCTGTCAAAAAGCAGTAGGATATCAGACAAACTAAAGAACTCCATTAAACCCAAATTTCCCAGAGTCATATTTCTGGAGTTTTGACAGCTTCCTCTTCGTCATCAGGAGTAGAAATTTCATGGAAGTGTCTGAAGTTCTAAGTGACAGGAATGTGATCACACTTAAGAGTAAAAAAAAAAAAAAAAAAATTAAAAAAATCAGATATAACTTCAAAAGAAAAATAGACTAGAAGTCAAGCTCAAGTAAATCAACACATGGAATTGCTAAAGGCCCCCAAGAAGCATTTTCCTGAGCATATCCTTTTGAACAGAAAGCTGTTGAAAGGTAGATTGGAAGAAGATCATCGCATTGGAGTTTTAAGATAGTGGTTTTGTTTTGTCATGTAACATAAAAGCAACTCAGATTTACTGCTGCTTCATGTAGCAAGATTCTCATGAAATTCAAGATAAACACTGAGGAGAATTATGGGGGGTAAGAGGGTTTTTACTTTCGAATGATTAAACTTCTAATAAATGCTACGGTGGGTTGGTAAAAGCCTTTTGCTAATCTTAGCAAATTGTTCTGCTTGCAGAAGAAATCAGAACCTGAAATTTCTTCAGTTCAAATCCACTTATTTTCTGTATTGTTTCATAAAGTTTCATTTGAAGATTGAAGTATTTAAACAGAGGTTCTTCTCAAGTTGCTGCTTTGTTGTTTTTTTTAATTTCCAGCTTTGAAAATGAGGCTGCAGTTGAGATTCATTGTACTTAATTTTTGAATCACCAGAAATATTGGTGGAAATAAACTGAACCAAAGATGTCATCATCCCACATCCCAGAAAGAATGCATGGGTGCCCCTAAATAACCTGAGTTAGCATGTTAGGAATGCTTGTGCAATGAGTTTGGATCAGTCTGTCTCCTCAAGCTCCTCCATGTAAATTATTTTGTGAAGTTCTGTTATTCAGAGAGCTCTGAAGACAGCACCCATCTCTGTAGAGTTCGGTCTCTGAGCTTATTGGTAAAGGCCAGTCCCTGACAAGCTCAAAATCCTTTTATTCAGTTTCTTCACAGGCTCATGCCAGTCCTCCAGAAACAAGAAGGAATTAATCTGTTCCTGTACAAGACAGAAGTAATAATTGAAGAGCCTTGTGGACAGAAGAATGGATGGTTGCACAGTGTCCCCTGACACATCCAGTTCCACACACTGCAGTGGCAGATGAAGGCTGCCTGCCTATCTATACCCACACACGTGAGATAGGGGATTGAAATGCAAGTGCAGCACACATTTCTAGTAATATTTCCCTCAAATTAATTCAGTCCCTGCCTCAGGATTGGCCTTTTCCACTATCAGCCTCAGTCAGAGAAGAAAGGCCCCTCTCAGGAGGAAAGCAGATGTTTTCCAGAGGAGAGCTGGTGCTGCCACTGCCCTCAGCACCATGCCTGGCACATGAGGGGGTGGCACACCACCACACCATGCCCTGGAACAGCTCTGCACAGCTCTCAGAGCTCAGCGACAGCATTTTGTCATTTAGATTCTGCTTCCCCATTTTTCCAAGGCAAGACTCCCAAAATGAACACAAGGAACTCCTGCACATCACCTTTGTGAATGGGGCCCACATCAGAGCTTCTAACCCCAGAGCTTCCTACGCTCCCGGAGTGGAGCCACCAAGGTGTTCTAAGGACAGCTGGAAGAACCTGCAGGCAAAAGACTTGGCAACAGCCACTTTTCCAGAAATGCTTTAAATAAAGAGATGCCTCATTGGTCATAAGTCACCTTAAAGCAGCAGGCAGAGAGGACACTGAAGATGAATCTGAGTGAGTAGCTATTACTTAAGTGAATGACAAAGGCTATTCTAACTGAGCATTTAATTACTTTGACCTTGTAATAAAAAGCATCCCCTTTATATTTGTTCCAGGTTTGCATAATCAGTTTCTTTCCTCTTTGATCACTTAACCACATGCATTTCTCCTGCACAGAGCTTTGCTATTGTTCCCATCAGACTCCAAAACGCCACTGTGCACTGTTATTGCACAAAAAGCAGAAACAGCAAGTTTGGGCATTCTGCCATCGCCATTTCACTTATTTTCATCTTAAGTGCAAAATGTTCTTTGTTTGGCAAAGAATAAGATGTGTGTGTCACAGTGGGGAGGGCAAAAATATGAGCTGAAAGTCAAGCAGGGTACATTGTGCTCACCATGCTGTGTTTTTGTGGGCTGAAAGTCACCCATGCTCAGTGGATCCAAGACTCACCATGGGAAAAAAAAAAAAAAAAAAATCAAATAAGAAGCAAAGTAAAAACCCTTGGAAAAAATCTCCCACCACCACCTCTGTACATACAGATAGTGAAGAATTAGCAAGATACCCTGGTCTTTATTTACTGTTGGAGACTGATCCATTAAGCACTTGCTTTGTCAAAGTACATAGGAGCAGGCAGAGCAAAGAAGAGTTATCAGAAAGGCAAGCATAGCTTTCAGCACACTTGTGTTCTTTCTGCCTTCCACCAGAAAAATCAGGATGAACATAGGTAAAAGTATAGGAAGAAGCAGTAGGGCTAGCTAAGAGAAATGGCTTGAATCTGTGGTAGCTGGAAGGTCCTTACAATGGCTGCTAAGTTCATGTGTTCCAAAACCACAGTGCAGGGTGAGGGCCTGAAGCCAAAAGGAAAGAATACAGCTTGTCCCACCAAGCAAGAATTGAAGACTCCAAGCTTACCCTGGTGTTGTGCCATAGTAAGAGGTGGTAAGTATAAAAATGCTGCAATGTGTAACAAAACAAATCTGAGTGGTTTAAACGTTTCCTCCACTAGAATGATGGCACAAGGGAAGGCAGATCATATTTTCAGAAAGGAGGCAAAGCAGCTGCAATTCATTTCAGCAGCAAAGAATCAGTAGCTTAAGACCAAAATAAAGAAATACATTTGTGTAAGTGAGGAGTCTCTGGAGAGGCAGTGTCAACATAGTCCAATTGTGGCTCAGAAGAGATAAGACTGATCCAGAAATTTATCCTAGAAAGATCCTAAATGAACAGAACTTCTACAATATGGCCTAAACAAGAGCCTTACAATAATCTGAAAAAAAAAAAATCCCTTGTAATTGTTATTTGGTAGGACATTCTCTAATTCATCAGTAGAAGTTAATCACCATTAGCAGTCACTGCCAACTATTCCAGCTGAAGAATAGAAGTCTCATCTGCCAAGATACAAAACTGAAGTACCAGAACTAACATCCAAGCCTGTAATATGAGATCTGCATTCAGTTTGTGGCACAGCAACAGACTGGAGAGCCCATTTCTAAGAAAGAATAAAGGAGCAGATGAGGTCAGAAGAGTATCTTCAGCTATGACATAAATTAAACTTTTTTAGTTTAAATCTTTTGAATCGAATCTATACAGACCTTAATAAGAACTTTAGTAGTTATGGAAAGCCAGGTGTCATCACAAAGCATCACTGCCTCCCATCTTGGGGGACTTTTTGCCTGTTTGTGAACTGAGACTGACAGATAACAGTTCTCATCACCCTGTTTCTTTCTCACCAAACTTTGCAGCACAAGCTCCATTCCCAGCCCTCAGTGTACAATGCCTGAGACAAAAGGGGCTCTGAACTCATCTCAGATCATCAGTAACATCCACAAGATAAGCAGCAGTAAGATAATCCCCAAAAAGCAGCTTCTAGGAAGTCCTCAGCTGTACAAGAAAGCCTAAAAACAACACCCCTTCTGCCAAAATACAGAGAACTGTTTAGTCACTAATGGGACTACTGGTCTAAATGATTAATTTAAATTTAAAAAATGGTTTATGATCTAAAACTGGTTCATACATGAAGTGTCTTGGACACCATGCCCTAGGAAACTCTGTTCTCCTTCCCTATTGCACGGAAAGGATGCTGTATCAGAAGCCTGACTGCAAACTTTGCTCTTGGGCTGAACTACTCCTACATTATTGGGATTGGCCAGCACTTGGAGAAATGCACCAGACAGAGCTTGCAGGATGTTTCACAGAGGCAGCATCTGCAAGGGCTGTCACTCATACCTAAACATCTCCTATGGATATCAAATATTCAGTGTAAAGTACTCAAAACCTTTAGAAGCAGGGTCAGGTTGAAGTTCATCTTGCTTTTCAGCTCTGCCACAGACCATCACACCAAAGACCTCTCTGGGCCTCTATGGTCATTTAAAAATAGGAATAAAATGTCTCCATCCACCTCCTTTAGGCCATAAAACCTCTGTGTTACGGTGTGAGGTACAGTATTACTGTCCATTGTGAGAAAGATGCTCAGCCCTGCAAACGGAAGGGTGAAATAGCACACTTTTTGAGACATCTAGTTCCTTTCAAAAGTTGTCTAAAGAGTTTCCAGAAATACTGAGCTATTTCACAATCACAGAATCATTAGAGTAAGAAGGGACCTCTGGAGGTTCTCCAGTCCAACTCCCCTGCCAAGGCAGGGTCACCTAGAGCAGGAAACAGAGGAACACATCCAGGTAGGCTTTGAATGCCTTTTAAAATTACTCCTTTATATAAGAACGCATCAAAACAAATAAAAATGAAGAAGAGAGTCAATTTTTCTAGCAAGAAGGCATTAAATTTCTATGAAGCTGTCTGAAGAACTGAGACAAACATGAATTGCTCTTCCATATAATGTAGCACTTATTTCTTGCCCCCTTGATCAAGAGAGTGGACTTTCCTTAGATCCTAATTTCACTTACACAACAGTTCCACATCATACCTCGCATAGGCTACTTTCAGGTAAAAACAGAGTGCAGAAGAAGTAGATACAAGATTTTTTTTTTTAATTTCTCAAATGAAGCAAAGATTGTTTAAAGTTTATCTTTTTTAAATCACATTGGGATACCTTGCTGCACCCATTCTGGGAACCTCTGAATGCTATGAGGTCTAATGCATGTGTAAGTGCTCACTTGGTTATAGCACCCCACTGAACACAGGGAAGTGGGATGGCTCTGAACTTCAGGGTCTGACTACATCCCCTATGCCTGCTGCTGAGCAAGAACTCAAAACTGCAAAGGCAAGCTGAGTTTTCTGTAGCTTGACTGGACTGGATGTGGCATTCCAGGGCAGCTCCTCCAGAACCTGGTGAAAGCCTGCACGGTGAGGCTGCTCTGAGCTCATGGCATCAGGGCTGCTCTGAACAAGCTGGGTTTAGAACGAGGCTGGGATGTGGCCACCACAGCAGGAGGGCTGGACTCAATGGCACTGACCACTTCCCATCTCACAAACCAGCAGGGGCACGTATCACTGTCCAAGAGTTTCAGAGTCCTGGTTTATGCAAGCATGCAGGGTGAATGAAATTGGGATCCAGAGCACTTCGTGCTGACCTGAGCACAGTGTGAAGAGCCTGGACTTTCAAAGCTGCTCACAAACTCTGTAGCCTTATGAATAGGCAAGGACTGTTACTGATTGCTCAACAGACTTGTTTTGCTACCTGCTGAAGTTAAAATGCATTGCAATGCACCCTCTCCCTGGCAGCCCTAATACTACCCATTTCTTTACCAAATGGAAAGCAGCTTTGTAAAGCTATCTGTAAAGTTTTCCAATACTTCAGCTACAGAGTTACAAGGTCTGCAACCCAGATGGGTTGCTGCTAGTCTCAGTGAAATATACTATTAATTAGCTGCTGACAGCACAAACCAGCTTTAAACTGTACAACTGGAGGAGGGTGGGGGAGACAACAAATGAACCTGATCTTCAGGGGACAAGATAGAAAGGTAACAGATGTTGGTGTGCCATGACCTTGGTCTCATCACTGTTCCTGTAGGACTAACGCAAATAAAATTTAACAACCAAAGAAAAAAGTGAGAGAGATTCATCTGTAACAGCTACCAGCTATGCTCTAGCACTTTGGCAGATGATAAAAGCAAGGATTAGGTCCTCAGTGTGAGCACAGTGGAGCTGTACTGAGTGCCACGTGAAGATCTCCAAGCACACAACATGGACATGACCCAGCAGCACCAGCACAGCTCTGGCAGGATCACACGTGAGGAAAAGCCCTGTCATTCCATGTCTTCCACCGGTGATGGATACCACACATGCAGGAGAAAGGAGGAGAGTGCCTTAAAGTCATTAAGCAGCCCTTAACCCCTGGGTAGCACACTGCTCTGACACACACACAGCCTCAAGTCTGGCTTCCTCATGGACAAGGAAAGTGTCCTGTGCCTCCCTCTAACAAGTCAGCCTGGACAGTCAGATACAAATACCACCTAATCCTTATATTTCTGAAGCTCATGAAAGAAAAACAAGCAGCAGAGATGACTGCTCAGACTGCAACTGCAGCAGTGAACATCTAATACAGAAACCAGACCCTAAGGTACCTACATATGCTTTGGGCAGGACTCATTAATCCACTAAATGTCTAACAGGAAAAACCACTTGGGACTACCACAACCACAAGAACAGCTGAGAAAAGTGGCTGAAGAATGAGAGAAGAGGTTAAGAACCAGCAACAGAGGTCCGAAATCACGGAAGGTAGATATGGGAAACATTAAAATGCCATTCAGTTGGCAAGAATTGTTCTGCTTGTTTGCCAATCCTGGCTGATTTGTGACTTCCCAAGAAACTAGGCTCATCTCTGGATGCTCAGCACACCACCAAGTTGAGGCCTTCAAGGAGGTCTTTTAAAAGTAGCCACAATCAGACCTGTAAGACTGAGAATAAACAGAACTGGACTCCTATTGCTCTTTGTCGTGTCCTCACAAAATCCCTTTCATGTGACTATTCAGACAGAACAAGCACTCCTGGAGCAAGATGTCACAGCTGATGAGTCCAGCAGATTATCAGGCACAAACTGTGCCAACTGATATCAGGATGAGCTGATGGCTTCTGAAGGGGTTTGGCATTATTCATATCTGGCTTTTGTTTCACGACTTGTACTGGGAAAGGAAGGAGCTGCTGAAGGGTTCTTCACACTGCAAAACCCTCAGCAAGAGAAAAATTAACTTATTTCTGATGCTGAATCTATTCTTCTACTCTTCAGCCTTTTTGCTGACATCCAAACATCCCAAGTTACATGCAGGATGAGATCATGTCAGTGATCTCAATCTGAATGCTACCACATGGGTTAATTGTTTTGCTGTCTCCCACACTGAAAGTGGTTTAAATTTCCCACAAGTTCAGCAGTCTAATTCAAGAAAACAACTACCCCCAAACTTTAGACATTAATCTTGGGTGCAATTCCAGTCCAATTAATGAGCCACAAGGTGGGAAAAAACGGCAAATTCTTTTATCTCAGACAAGACTAAGGTTACATGGGCTACAGAGAGAAAAACTGCCTATTTCTTACAAGTCAAAAATGAAACTACACATTTGACAAACAAAAACACATAATCCAGTGCCAATGTCACAATTTAAAATGTATGTGGCAACATCTCTATTTCACATAGATCAAGGAAACAGTAATGTTTATGTGCTATCAATAAAACTTCCAGAATCTCTTTCTTGCCCCAAGTCACAGTCAAACCCAGCTTGTCACAGATGTAATCCAAAGGTAAGACTTTCTGTGCATGTGGATTTAGACACGGAGGTTTTAAATCTAAAAACTGAGATCTGCAATCTGCATGTATGGACACAAGAAGGATAAATAGCTTACAGCCATGAACTCTGTGTATGGGTAGTAATGACTAAGGTCTGGACTCAATACCTATACACACGTTTGTATATGTATATTTATATACACACACACACACAAAGACTGGACAGACTGCCTCTTGACCTGGAAGTAAAACATAGGTCTAGGAACCAGAAGGATCAAGCCCAGATTTGCGAGAGTATTTAAAGGACTTAAATATACAGGTAAATGCTGAATGGATTTTAGAAAAGCTACCTGAAGGTGTTAATATTTGCCTCACTGAAAAACTGCCTCCTTTGTTAAACTGTGCAAATCCCTGGTTGGAATTTACCCACATTTAGCTGCTCCAATGACTTTATGAATCTGTTTCCTTACCTTCCCCCATTACATGTGTTGGCTCAAAACCATCAGCTAACTAATGGGACAAATCTGAGTAAAACACCACTCACAAATAGGGCCAACAACTTGCTAATGGCTAAAGAAGGAGATTATTTGAAGAAAATCCAAACGATTAGTGCGGACTGAATAAGCACATAATGAACAAATTGTTAGAAACATCATCAGCACAAGGACAGAAGAGCAGGTAATCATTTTAACACAGAAGAGGCAAGGTATAAAACTGGCAAAGCTAACACTGGGACACGTGGCCTCTTCACACATTCATAGCACAGAATGATAAAGTACCTACACACACTCTGCCTGCTCAATCCTCTTCTTAACACTGATATTAAACTTATCACTGGTTCCCACCCATTTCCTACAACGACCTTTTCCCCTCTTTCCCCCAAAATCTGCTTTAATGAAATTGCCCTCTAACAATCCTGACATGGCAGAGCTGACTCATGCTTCTATGCTGCTCATCTGCTCTAAAAACAGCTTCAAGGTTTCATCATCCACTCAGTTTTCAGTTTGAGGTATCAGCAGTATGACAGCCTTGACTCTGATCTCATGTGGTATTACCATCTGCAAACACTCAGTTCCTCTGTTAGGAATCCAGATTCATCCTAAGGCAAGCAGGTAAGAAACCAGAATACAACTCTGTCTTAAAAATTGAATTTTCAGATCTCAGTGTCAGTGACCAAAGACAGAAGCCTGTCAAGGAAAGGTTAGAGGTAATGAGAAAACTAAATCATGCTTAGGGCTTCTGAGCATTTGTATTATTTTGCCTTCTCTACTTTGCATATGCTTCCTTACTAAAAAAGGAGACCTTAAAAAAAGGGAAAACCCCAAATAATTACCTTTGCAGATGAAGCAACAGTTATAAGCCATACAGAAGATCACTACAATACACCAACAAATCCAGCTTTTTGCTCATTATAGGCATATCATCAGATAGGAATGAAATATGGGACTATAGGTGTGCAGTCAGGCACTCAGCTCTCTGGATCTTTACTGAAGCCCCTCTGTCCACTGCCAACAAGTTGAAAGAAAAATATGTAGTTACTACCAGCTGGCAAGGGGGGCACTGGCAGTTGTTTCCCCTGATTTGGGCCTCATTGTAATAGCAGTCACTAGCTGGGATGCACTGGGAAGTTCACAGAACACCCAATAAGGCTCCAGTTCTCTTTCCAAATTAAATTTGAAGTTGTTTTGTGATGGCTCTTTGGCCACCTCTGGGAAATAAGGCAGTGGTGTCAGCCCAGCTCTTAACAAGGTGTGTGTGCCACCACCACCTTCACACTGCTGCCTGCAGGTGTTTTGTTTGCAGCCTCAATAACCAGGTCAGGAACTGACACCAGAGCTGACCCCGTGGAGCCACCACACCGACACATTCACGGTAGTGTGACTGCATGTAAATTAGTAACAAACTTACTGGGGGAAAAGTGCCTAAATCAGCCTTTAGTACCTATCAAACAAGATGGAACAACAATGATGTAGGAGGTCAGATGCAACACCAGTAACTGGGAATGCTTTTCACAACACAAGGCCTCGTACTGCCGTGGAGCCTGGGCCAGCCCAGGACCAGGTAAAGCCCAAAACAAAGCAGTGCAGGAGCTGTGCTACAGGGAGTTTGCAGAGCAAGTTCTAGAGTTTGACCTGACACATTTGCAAACCCATTTGAACAGACAATGATATTTTGATTTAGTTGATTAATGAAAAAATATAAAAGGTCAAAAAAGGATGGTGGGGAATATTCACAGTGAGTGAAACTGCAACACGCCTACTGCCTACAATAATTCGGCTACTCATTATTAAAAAGAATAGTGTGAGGAGCTGTTATATAAAGTGACAGGAAGCAACTCCCACTGAGGGGGAATAAGGATGATGAACATGTTGGAAGATGTTATTCATCCATTCTCATTTGTGCTGTTTCCAGTAATCTAGAGGAAGCTAACACTAAAAATAAAAAACCTCCTCAGAGTTTAACTAGGATTTTATCATCTGGTACCTTCCATGTTTAAAGGAAATGCATCTGCTAAACTTGGAAATTAAATAGAAGGAAAAAATTATGGAGAACCTAATTCTGCTTATAACTTTTGCTCAATAAACACAACTGCCCAGCTGGTTGCATCAAATAGGTTGGCACAAGGTTTATTTGCCAGCTTCTCCTGTGATGTTGTACAGGGAACAACAGTGCTTTGTCAACAGAATTGGTTGTTTTCTGGAACGGAGAGAGAAAGCCCAATAATAACCCAAAAACCAGAACAGATGCATTAAGCAGTAGCTCAGCTTGCAGCAGAATGTTGTCTCAGATTCCCCCTCATACAATTTATTCACTCCACAGAAATTGCAGTAAGAGATTGTTATGTACATTAGGCAGCTTGCTCCAAACACTTAAAAACCAATTCTGAAGAAAAATCCAGAGTCCTATAGGTCTATACCTAGTTCTTAAAGACTAGGAACCACAAAACTAAATTACAAAATCCTCATCTCTTTGAAAAACAAAGCATATTTCTAGCCACAACTCCCCTTTCAAATTTCACCAGAGCAGCTTCTGGGAATGCATTTTTTCTAAGCATGTGGCAGATCAACACTGGGATTGCCCAGTGCAAGCCTAGAGTAACACCAGGGCTTGTTCCAAGGGGCATGGCCAGAGCCGTGAATCTCAGGTCACCATGGGAAAAAGGAGAGACTTGGCAGGAGGGCACTGAACACGACACAAAACAACACAACTGCTGAGATCAAAACCTAGGAGCTCCAACAACCCACTGCTAGAGCTGGGAGGCCTCCAAGGGTCTGGTTTTGTTGTGGTCTCACTTCTCAGCACATGCACAAACCATCTCATTTCTCCCCCTACTTCAAAAAGTGGCTCAGGCCCAGTTGTTAAGGCTTACGGACCTACAAATTCTGTTTCCTGGTATCATCTAGATGGGTTTAAATCAAAGGTACCCTACTGGAAGTATATGGTGTTCTCTGTGGAACCCTCAAAATCCCTCATGCTTCCTTTAAGAAACACCTCATAGTAATTTTCAATTCATTCTGAAGCATAATTGAACTTACACAAAGCTTATAAAAAACAGGGCTCCACCTCACACCCTCCTTGTCACCATTTTAATGGTGGTAATTTCCATAAAAATAAATGCCTAAGCCTGGCCTTGTAACAGGTCTAAGACACTTTCCATACATTTGAGTAGATACTGTCATTACCTTACAAATGTTGAACACTACAACTGATAGATAACGTCGTTCTTAAAGGTGTATCAAAAGCAAATCACTCACTAACCTTTGCACACATACTTTTTCCACCACAGAATCAAAGGAAAACCCCTTCAGTATTTTCTTCTCAGGAGACTGGCCAGTTAAAGCCACACTATTAAAAAACTCAAGGGAGCATGTTTGAGTCACACCTTGAAAGCTCTCTCAAATATTGAGAGCTTGGTGCTGTATTAAAGGAATCAGAAGGGCTGAGACATATCTGGCTTACAGAGACCGCCTGACTCAGTGGGATCCTGATCTAGGATGCTGTAATCCTGGGAGAGAGCCGAGTCTGTGAGTCAGATCTTTAAGCCAAGAAACGACAACACACCTATTTATCATTTCAGGACAGAAAACATTTTTCTCTGACCCTCAGATTTCCCTGGAGATGTATCAGGCCTCTAACATGAGTATCAGCAGTATCCTCAGTGGTCGGGGAATAGATGGTAACGTAAGGGTGGGATAAGTGTCAGGCGTGTAGCGAGACAGGCATCAAACCAGGCATCAGGATAAAGATAAAAACAACAGTGAAGAGCTAAGAGTCAGAAGTGGAGACAGTTGCAGTGCCTTCAGCCTTCCTTGATAAACCTGTTATCTAGAAAGCTCTCAGCTTGCAGAGCAGTTTGGGGTTTGCCTGCTGTGCTAATGACTTAGGAGCATCGTCTCACAGAAAGCTTCACAACTATTCCAGATTGCTCCTGTTTGTTAACGACTTCAGTGTAATGCAGAAAATGGTGTGGAATTCATCAAACCACACAAAGGACAAGTTATTCACTTACTCTAAATCCACTTTCTTCAGTGTTTTTGTGCCCTAGTGTGTGATTATAGATGTCTCTGCAGAGAATTCCCCTGGCTTTTGAGGATGTAGAGTCAAAAGGAGTCCACGAGTCACAGCACAATCTTGCTTTCAAGCTCCAGGCTCAGGTGCATTTGTTCACCACAAGGCAGCAGCAGGTTCTCAGGTGCTGGAGCAGAACAGATACCTGCATGCAGGCAGGGAACTGGAAGCAGTTCTCTGAACTGGAACATGGTTGGTAATTTGAAAGTTGGTTGTGCTGCAAGCTCTTTTGGTGCTCTGACAACACTGATAACACAACAAAAATGGAGGTGTTTCTGAAATCATATTTTGTTATTCCTCTGGGGATGCCAATCCACCTGAAAATGGTAAACTTGTCTTAGGGAACACATTCCTGATAGCTTAAAACTCCCATAGATCAAAGGAAATTATCAACATCCTAAAGGTTAATGTCATTTGGTTGCTTTCATATGAAGTACATAATAATTTGATATAAAGACAAGTTCCTCACCTGGTGTAAAACAATAGCTTCTGCATTTATATTTATTTAGCTTTCACTTTATTTCAGATTCTTTGGAATTTGTAAGCTATTCTTTGTCTGGTAATTTATAAGTTACTACCTCTCACTTGACCACTCATTTTCAGCAACAGGTTTTATATTTCTTGGTTTTATGCTTGCAGTGTCCCCTTTACTTCAATTTGCCTAAAGACAAATGTAACCATGCTCTAACCATGTATTTGCTTACTGGAGCCACAGTAAATCTTTTTTTAAGGATTGAAAATATCCTTAGCAATGTTGTCCTGCCTTCCTAAGAAAAACAGGGTCCTGATGAGTTTCTAAAGCAAGTGCAGCTGTTCTAACTCTGGGAATTTTCCTTAGGGGAGTCTGGCTTCAGTTTTTAAGCTTGTGCTGGATGCCTCACAAAATGCCTCCAGTTTCTAGGAGCAAGAGGAAAAAATTGCAGAGAGGCAAGAATGCAAGCCTACAGAGAGGATAGAGAAGATGATAGTTCCTAAGAACATTTTGTCCTACTTACTGCATAAATAATTGGCAATAAAAACTTCAGAAAATTTAGCCTGCACACACTGCTAATTAGAAGATATTTCCATAAGATTTGAGTGCAAAAATGTTTACTTTAGTCATCTTATTTTTGGAAACATCACATAGCCAGTGTCTGATATCCTCCCTTTCTCATTCTATTGCCTGATAGAGAGTATACGATAAAACAGAAGAATGAAACATTTATAGGTAACAGACACGAGACTGAAACTTCCTCATTTGTTTAGATTATCTCTCATGATTAACTCTTGTTACTAGTTCTTTACATGTGGCATTACAAACAGCAACTGGAGTATCCTCAGTGCTCACCTAGTGCTGTGTTTTGTTACACACATGGAGCCTAAGACAGCCAAAGCTGAACAGATCGAGGCACTCCAGTCTCACTGGCCATCATTAAGACACACTTTGGGATTAGGAAAAAAAAAGGAAATGCTCAGACATGTTAACTCTCATAGTTATCAAGCCTGACATGTATGTTCAGTCCCTCTGCTGATTTCCAAGTCCCCTAAATAGAATGTGTGCTATGTGCCTTCACCACTCAGCAGGAAGCTTCATCAAGGGACTTCAAGCTGGATAAATTGTCAGTAATTTTAAACAATTAATTCCTGGCCTGTAACCTGTCCTAGGTACACTGGGGTGATTGGCGTTAGCATCAGGGTTGGTTTATTGCCCTTGAAGGTATATTTTGGAAGCTACAGATGAGATTTACTGCAATTGCTACAGAAGTGATGGTCCAGTTTCTAAATCACTCCCTACAGTGTATCAGGGAAGAGCTTACAGGAGCAAAAACCAAGTTGCTAAGTGCAGGTAAAAAAAAAAGTCAGCTCCATATCATTCACTAAATTTATTCTTATCTCTGGCTAAAATCACAGAGAGAACTTCCCTCAAGGGGTTCATCTGAAAACACCCCTAAGAGATGAGCACTTGAAATGTGGCTGCAGCATTGTTACCTCAGTAAGAAAGGAACATGGCTGTGATCCTTGTTATGCTTGGATGTCCTTGCTCAATTTCAGAGAGCTTATTTGCAAAACAAGGTTATTTTGCCTCCTTCCTCCTACCTTTTGTATGAGCTACCTAAATTACCTTCTTTATTGAGCAGCCCTTCTGTTACAGTCCTAATTACAGCACAGCAGACCCACCTCAGGGGCAGCCTTGATGGATAAACTACCACGCAGAGAACTGCCACTATGAAAACCAGAATATTTTCATTTCTTGACTCAAGTACTCAAGAACTGTCATTTTACTGTCACATTCACAAGATCTTTTTTGCATGTAATTCACTTCATAACTATAGCTTCCTGTACAACCAGAATCCTAAAGGACTGAAATAACTTTTCAGCCTACAGTCTATATATAACACTATAAGGAAATGTGATTTAAAATCTTTTACACTGTACAGGAACAAGTGGGAGATTTTCTCTCTGTGAGAAGGTGCAGTATTTTGTACCAGATTGAGTTAGGTGTCCATGAATAATTCCAATGGTTACTATATTAAAAAGCAGCAACAGGTAAGATAGTTCATGTTTTAGTGAGCATTGTTTGCCAACCATTTTTTGAGCACCTGCACATGAGTTGTCCTCACGCTTATTTTGAAGTGTAATGCAACACAATATTTAACTTCCTCAGCTTCACATGATTCTGAGATCAGAGTAGATATACACCAGTATCCCAAAAGTGAATTTGGAGGCCACTACCACTCTTCATAGCATACTAAAGGACAGGTTTGGTTAAGCTCAGAATTAGCTGTCCTGTGATTTTACCAGTGCCAGTACATCAGGACTGTACCCTATTACAAAGGGACAATCTATAAAACATCTCATTTTCATATTTTTCACATGCATTGCATCAAAAGTTCTGCCCAAGCAGTTTCTGAAGGCTGAGTGCTCATGGGAGACAGGCTTTGTGCTGTTCAGACCCTGGACTCTTCACCGACCACAGCCAAACCTCACAAACAATACACTACTCTTCTCTAGAGAGGGAAAATCAATCAAATTTGTAAACTAATCACTTGCTAACTCAACCTGAATATAACTTCTAGGAATAACTTGCACTTGGATTCACTGCCTTTGTTCCTACCTTGCCCCGCCCTCAGCTCAGAGACAGAATCTGTTCCTGCAGTGGAAGTGACAGAGTTACACTAAAAGATGAACTATGCATTACTTCACTGAAAAACCACCTTTAGAAAAACCCATAAACCAAGCAGCTGTTACACATCTGATCCTTAGCATGCATCCAACAAGAGCAGCCCAGATTTCCAGCACAAATGTGTCAGTTTTACTTTCATTTAGGAGTTATCATAGCAGCTGTGGATAAATGTGCTTGTACTTGGCAAAGAATTATTAAAACAGGCTTCTTAGGAAGATTTCTATAACAGAAATTTTACCCCTGACGGTGCAATTAAGTCAGAGAGGAACTTCAGAAAACACCTAGTGCTTCACATTATAAAACACATTTCATTTATTAGTATTTTAAGAGAAAAAGTAGATTAGTGAAAATGTTGTACTTCTGGGTTATTGGGGTAACCCTAACCACTATTCCAAACATCCTAAGTAATGTTTCAAGAAGCTTCTGGGTGCTACAGCACAGAAGCAGAAGTGCTCTGGATAGTGGCATACAACTGCCTCACTTGCATCCATGCAGCACATCCATATTTTGCCACATCCCATATCCTGAGATGCACTATAAAGGTCCACAGGTTGGATTCTTCCTTCATTTACATTGGCATGACTGGACTGGCACAACAGGAGGAATCTGCTCTTCCCTGTGGTCTCTCCCTCAGAAGTGCAGCAATCGAGCTTCTTGTAAGAGCAGCCAACTGCAAAAACCCCACAGACCCTGAGTTTGTCTGGAGCCATCAATACATTTGCAAAGAAACCCTGAAGAATGTTCAGGTTTCTCAGCACTAAATGCTTCAAGCAATGTAACAACTGGAAAGAACGCATTTTTAAGTGAGCATTGTATAAACATTATTTTCTGCAGCCATCTGCACTTTTTTTTCTGCTGTAACCACACATACTTCAGCATGACTCATGCCCATGACAGAAGCCTGGAATTCCCATGTCCCAAGCTATAAGCCAAGACAGCAAGTTATCCAGGTTCCACAGTCTCCTCCTGTTTTCAATCCAGCGTTTCCTCTCACCCAAACCTCCCTTCTACACAGTATTTTACATTCCAAGAGTTTTAGAGACAGCCCCTTCTGTTTTTTATACTCATAGGACAAGTTGTGGCTGCCCAACTCATATGGATTAATGCCCATACTTCAAAACAACCCAAAGCTACAAGGTCACCCCAACTTATTTTGGAAGCACTATAGTTTGGAGGACTTTTTTTACACACACACATAAAAACTCCCCAGCAGCATTGCTGATATCTGGATATCTACTGTTCCTGGCCATCAAGCCTGCAGTCAGCTATGTGTTAGCTCACTCCTCGTGCAAGGAATTGTGCAAGGCAAAGAACACAATCCATCAAGTGGAAGCAATTTGAGAGCATCCTCTAAAAACCTCTGCACGTGCCTCACAGATATCACACTTTTTTGTTTCAATTAGCTGATATTTAGCAACAAAGATCACTGACCGATTCTGAACTTTAACTGGAATGCAAGTAGCATAATTAGCTGTTAATCTACATATAACAGGGACCTGGGACATTCTTAGCGTGCTACTTCTCTGCCCACAGAGGATTCATGTTAGGGCTAAATCCAACCTACAGTGCCTGGTGCTCATTACAGCACTCACTGTGCCTCTCCCCTCATAGTGAAAAAGAAATCAGGAGATGAATCACAGATGCAGACAAAATCTTCCAAGCCACATTCAATTTGGTTTCTTTATCATCACTTAGTCCAGATACCATGAGATGTTCAACTGCACAAAGGCACAGACTCAGATGTCGTATTAATGTTATCTATTATTCTGTGCCTTTGGGAAGGGGGAGGGGAGCTTTCCCTCTCACAAACTGCATATTTTTAACATCTGCTATTTTAATGCAATTTTTAAAAATTATTTCTGAGCTCTGGAGCAGTGAGCTTATTGGATGGTAGAGTCCCACAAAGCCTAAATTAGGTGTTTCAGGTCACAGAAATCTCTTATTTCAGCCTTTTTTTAGAGGCACTCAATACCTGGGGAGAAAGTTCAGCTTGTTTGCATCTAAGAACACAGTGTAGAAGAATGAGGATTTATTTAAAGCCACACTTTATACATTTGAAAGAGAAGATATGACTGTTTAAAGATGTTGAACACCAACTGAATGTGCTTTTAACCTTTTCCTGGCTGTGTGGACAGAAATCTCTGCCAAATGAACCAGAAGACTTCTCCTAGGAAAACTCACCTGCCCTGCACACGGTGCTGAGGATGAGGTCTGTGTCCTGAGGCTCACTGTGCAAAGGGGTAGTGAGAGACAAGGAAAATTCCTGTTTGAGCTTACATACAGTGTTTTGGGCTTCTGCACGGGGGAAAGCCTCTGTCAGAGCTGTACCTGCACAGATGAGTGATGGATTGCCGAAGCACTGGCACACACATCCCGCAGGTGCGGGCTCAGCTTCTAGCCAAGCGCACCCTCCCGGGCACAGGGCTTTCCCATCCCACTGCCCCACAGCCAGGGACACGGAATTGGGGGCGATTCAGCTGAAACAGCCCCATCTCGTGACTCGTGTTAGTATTACACAGCACCATTACCGAAATAAAACCCTTGTTTCTACGTTAGCTCCTTCGAACTGAGCAGTATCTTGTACTGGGAGAGCTTTTCCTTGTTTTCCACACACAGCTGGCACATTAACCAGGAGAGCTGTGAGCAGGAGACCACTGCAGAAGTGATTCCCACAAAGTCTCGGTTCCTGCTGATCACAGCCAGAGCTGCCCTCCACATGCCTTTCCCTATCTGTGTTTGGAGAATGTGCTCCCCCAGGCACTGCGGGGGCATTTTCCAGGGAAAGTACTGACTCCCTGCAGACAAGATCACTTCTCAAAGAATTCCTAGTACACGACTCCCTACAAAACAGGGTGGGGAAACAGTCCAAGTCATCTGCAGAGAAACAGTGGTTTAATAGAAGGGCCTCACCAAGGCAGTGCCCACCACAATACAGCCCTTCCAAACCAGTTCTGGGCCAGTCAGACACCTCACACTGCAGCAATGCCCCTTTAGAACAGAGGACTCTCCAAAATTCTCAACTGTGTTCACTGTTTGTCCTAGAAACATGGACTTAATCATGAAATCTGACACAACTGAAGTCAGTGGTTTTGATCCCATGGATTGTTTGTACACTTAATAGAGAAAAGCTGTATCTGATTTTGTTGGTTCCCACTAACAATCAGTGCAAAATGATGAGGTATCAATGCTATCTGAATTCTTTCCTCATTACATCAAACTTCACAAAACATGCTGTGGCAATTTGCACTTGTGACATAATGAGTGCCAATTGCTACAAAGGAAGCACAGACAATCTGAGAACTGAGGGATGTGAGGATTAAAGTGATTCTCACAGAGACACACTGTTATCTTAACTAGGAGTAGCCTTGCTACTAAATTCCATGAGCAAGCACGACTCAGAAAAACTCAGTTGGTAGCAGTGCCTGATCTCCCACGTTTTCCAACGCAAGGAAGTGCTCAGAGGGTCTGGTTCTCCTTAGGAAAGCCACAGGGCTGTAGTGTCCCTTTTCAAATATTGACAGTGACCCCCCCCACACACAGCATCAAGAAAAGCTCAGGTCAGCTTTTCCAACTCACCAGCCTCCATCCCCAGTTCATCCCCGTGCTTTTCAAGTTCCCCCCTCAATTTTTGCAGGGCACAAGTTTTCTAATTGTCTTTTGCCTTCTTGGCTATCTCAGAAGCACCTCTCTAGCCCCCCACCCCAAGGCTTCTTTAACACCCCTTTGGGCCAGGCTCTGCTCGCGTGCAGGAGGAGAGGGCAGTGCTGGCTCTGCCTGTGCTGCAGCTCTCAGCAGCACAAGGCTCACCCCAGAAACCCCACACATCTCCCCAGAAGCCATCTGCGTGTCCTCAACTGCTTGTTAATGGCCTCTAAAGGAGCTCATTTAAAGCTTGCTTGGGTAGGTATAAATTGTTTCATCTCTTGCAGTGCAGACATGCCTAATCCACAGCAGCATGAGATTATAGATCAAACACTTGTTATTGTTTTCCTATGGGAAGCAGGCTGTTTTTAAGGATGGAAGGTTGGAAAACTTGTGCCATTTCCAAATATGTTGCAGTTATTGATCTCATCCAGGCAAGAAACCTTCCTTAATTTTCCCCGTCACTTAATTTTTGTTTTGTTGCTTGTTTTATTCTTGTTTTGACTTGTCTTGGGATCAAGAGCTTTTCATGCAGAGATCATTGCTTTCAATATATTTATACAGCATCAAGCACAAAAGAACATTAAACATGTGGGTCTTTAGCACTATCAAAAGATAAATGTATAATCATATTCTGCATCTCTATCCTACAGGTAGCAGAGCTGGCATAGCATGCAAGAGTCCTGGGGCAGGACTCCTTCCATTCTGCTGCACTTTCAGGCAGTGCAGGAAGCCACAGCCTAAAATTGAGCTTTTCAGGTATGTAATTTCCAAACCTGAAAGTGTACATCTGACATTGTGAGGCATGGGCCAGGTCGGCTCCAACTTACTGACAAGCTGCAGCTGCAGGATGCCCTACAGTAACTGGAGCATGTACTGGTCAAGACCAGATGCAGGCTTTAAAGTGGCTATTCCCACACTTTTTTGGTCCCTGAAGCCTATCTCAGCTGGGTGCACTGCACTGTAATCACCTTAACACACAGACACAAGAGCAGCTTCAAAGAACTCCTCTCTGATAAACCAGTGGGACTTTGCAGCTAGGGACTTCTGCTTGTGCTAAGCAAAGATTACACAGATACAGTTGATGCCTCAAGTGAGTAGAGATAAAAAAGGAGATTATGTGAGTGCATTTGCTCTTGCCTTCAGTCCCCCTTCTCCCAAATTGGGCTAAAGCTTTGCCCTGTTTTTGAGAAACAATGTGGTCCATCTGTTAACCTTGTCCTGCTGCTTTTCCTGTAGAAGTACAGTGGCTTTCCAAGCTAAAGTCAAGGCTTCCAGATCCCTCATGCTGTGTGTATAGAGAAAGAATTATTAGCCAGAGCTTACAGGTGGGGAACAGGCAGATTAAACAGTTTGCCTCTAGATTACTCAAAAAGTCCTGAGTCAAGCCCAGGGCTGAACTCAAGAACTGTCTCCCAGCCAGTCCTTCAGACAGGCTTTTCTTCTCTCCAATAGGATCTGTAGTTATTCCATTGAAAAACCATAGAAATTATCTGTTACCATTTCTGCACACAAATTTTCACATGAGGTTGACAGAAGGAAGAAAAATAAGACAGTGGGGAGTAAAGTCAGAGAAGGTAGCATATGATAGCTGTCAAAAGTGTTCAGGGCTGAGATTCCCAGGTTTTTACATCCAAGGAACTGAGTCAGCTTCCTCCCAATATTTATTGGGACCACTGGCCACTTCCAAGGTCAGCATGTGCCAGACACTAATATTACTTACAACAGCACAAACAGCTTTTAGCAATCACAGAATTCATCATTCTCCAGGTGCTGATAAGCCTGCTCCTAGTCCTACTCCAAATTTGTTATTTTTAATAACTTACTCTGGAAGGATCTGGAATGTGAATTCCCTTTTCCATTCATTTCCTTCTGTTATTACAGTCAGGGATTCCAACAGTTGGTTTCAAGTGATATTAACTACAAAAAGCCTGTCAGATGTGCCAACTGGTAAATATTCATTACACTGAAAAAAGAAACCCCTCTTTCTGTTGATGCACTGAATTTCTGCTCTCCAGGTGGTCAGCTTCACACCACACAGGCAATTTCAAACCTCAGAAAAATTTTGTTTTGAATCCCAGAAATTCAAATATTAATAGCAGCAAAGCAAACAAGCACAAAAAGGCGGTGTTTTCAGTGACCGATCTAACTTCCCTCAAACAGCCAGCAACATTCTTAGCCAATAAATGCTAAAGCCTGTAAGCCCCAAATTTTATCTGTTGTATCACACATTCCTGCTAGGCTTTTAAAAACATCACCCTCTCCCTGTTCCGTGTCAGTCTTGCTGAGGAGATCCTGCACTGGGACCTTAGGAGGAGACACTGAGCTCTTGGGGGTTCGTGCTGGTTTGTCACCTGTGCACCCTTCCAGCCCCTGCCTGCCACAAAACCCCGTGGGTGACCCTGCTGGCCACTGCAGCCTCACTTGTGCACTCCATGAGGAAGGATGTGATCAGTTGGTCTGACAACACCCCTGCTTCCACTGCAAATCCAGGATTCCAAGAGGAACCTCAGACTATGGGTGCCTGTGCAGAGCCTCAGCTGGGAGAAACTTTTAAACCAACTGCAAAGCTCCAGGAAACCCTTTTCAGCCTTTTCACCCTGGGAAAAGAAACCAAGGGGGTAAGAGCTCCCCAGTTCTTCTCCCATTCCCAGGTTTCACAGTTGGTGGACAGAAGAGGACAACCCAGCCTTGTGAGATGTTTGGGGCTTGTCTGTGCACACAGCCCTCAGGCTTGGAGGTCAGACCAAATGGATGTCTGAAAGGCTTTCAAATGTGCCAAACTGACATAAAAATCTAACTGGTGGCAGTAAAAGATGCAGAACTGAGTCTAGATTACAAAACAAACTCAAAAAGTTTTCAGTAGTTCAGATGCAGCTCATCCTGTGCAGAACTATTACAAAACCATTTCTCCAAAAGCTCTCCCAACATCTGCACTGTTTAAAGTCACAATTAAGGGCTGCTAAATGTTCTGTTCCTGCTGTTTTTCCTAAAAATCATGTCTTGGCAGAAAAACCAATGTTACATCTTTTCTACTGGAATGTCCTTCCTATGCCAGCTACAACGCCAAGCATCATTTATAGCCACAGAAAGGCAGAATGAGCTTATACAAGACTGTCTTACCAAACCCAAATTACGAAGGAATTGCAAACAGATCAACTTCTTTGTATATTAAATCTGTTATCCCAAATCTAGGACCAAGAGAACTGCAAGCCTGCATAACAACAGAGAAGTTCATCAGCTGAGTCCTGTTGTCCTCACTCAGGCAGAATCATAGAATTATTTAAATTGGAAAAGAGGACCTTAAAGGTCATCAAGTTCAACTGTTAACCAAGCACTGCCAAGCCTAAGCCACAGACTAAACCCTGTCCCCAAGCACCACATCTACACGCCTTTTAAACGCTTCCAGGCATGGTGACTCCACCACTGCCCTGGACAGCCTGGAAGAGGCTGGAGTCTCCCTTGCCCTGCACAGGACAGGAGGAGGGAGAAGAGCTGGGCTGGCACCCCATCCCCTCTGCCCAGCACAGCCCTTGCAGGTATAAAGCATTGTAGGACTCTACAGGCACCACCAGGCCTGCCTGCTTGTCGTCATTTTACATTCCAGCCTTTCACAAAATTAACCCTCACCTACACCAGTGTAACCTCATTTACAATCAGACCATTATTTCAAGGTAACACAGCAGCAGTTTGGAGAACTTGGAGAACACAGCAAACTGGGAACACAACACCTGAGGGATGGTGTCATTGAGCACTAAAGAGAAGGTGATATGACTCACCCTATTCCTGGGTATTACAGGATGCTAATTCTGGCTCAAGAACAGCAGTGAGATATTAAGGCATGGGAAGAGTGGGGGTCTCTGAAAATGGTGAGAATGATCATCATGAGAATGAGACCTGCATTAGATTGCAACATAGAATTTCAGAGGGAACAAGGGAAAACACTGAAAATCATGAGTTTCTTGCAACTAAAACATTGTCAGGTCATGTTATTTCTTTGAAAAACTACAAACTTTTCCCTGTAATGATGAGGAGGATCATATTACACATATGTAGGCACCAGACTTTTAAAAAGTCTACTCTCAATACACTTTAAAAAAAAGAAAAGGTGGAAACTTCATCTTGCAACAATCTTCTTTCAAGCTTTAGGGTTTTCACAACCCCAAAACATAGTGACTATACAAGGAAGGACCCAATGAACCCAGCATTTCCTTCCCTTAGGACTGTTAGAGATGCAGTCCTTAACTGACAGTCTTTTCTTCCCCAAGAAGGGACCCATTGCTATGTTTGGTACGTCAGACCTTCCTGTGACCCTGTTTTCTCAACTCAGCCCACCCCTTCCTTCTACTCCATCTCAGAAAATTCCTCCAGCATCCATAACTGGTACACAGGGAGAGTGCTCAGCAACAAAACATCCATAAACCCTCTTCTAATCTGCACAACTGAACAGCACAGCCCATGCTGGGATCTCCCACATTCCACAGCTTTTTTCATGTATCTGAGCACAAGACATTAAATGAAAGAAGTTTCCAGCAAACTTTTGTATCAGTGTGGGCTTATATCAGGTTCTTAAATGAGTGCAGTGCTGATTACTGCAATTAACTGCCCTAATCTTTCTATAATTCCAAAACATCATGTCATGGTATTTGCAAAAAGGAGAAAAGTATTTTTCAGAAGCACTGAAGTCCCCACCAAAGAGTACTTAAAATCTTTCTGGAAATTGCTTCTGCACTCTCTATTTTAATCTTTTTATAGAAGTAACACATTTAACTGGTGCAGGGATGCTGAACAAGTAATGAAAAGGTCAATCCTAGCAACTAGAGCTATTTCAGTCTGAGGTATTATACCATACCTATCTATATTAAAAACACTTTAGCAAGGTTGCAAAGCCAGGTGTTCAATAGTTCAGAGGTCTGCTAAGCTTTTGTGCTGCTTCCTGAAAAGCCTGTATTATGATAGTCTTAATTATGTGATCACATCTTATTTTTCTCCAGAAGTTCCCCATCTTATTCAAGACACAGAATAAATGACAATATTACATTTCATCTCCTGTGACCAGTACTTACCCTTATGCTCCCTCTTTACTGCACACTGCTCAAGGCATGCACTAAAGAAAAAATATTTCTTTACAGCCTCTTCCAGTGCTCAGCTCTTGCATCCAAGCACTTCAAACAAATTATTTTCACAATAAAACAGGGAGATGAGGTGCTTTTACTGTGTATACAAAACAGACTCTGCACCTAAGAAAATGTACTCCAGACCTTCATCTCAGCCAGCTAAGTGCAGCTTTCAGAACACTTGACATGATATTTGGTTCTTGACACAGAACAATACATAGTCAGAACTGGTTTAAGGTGAAGTCCGGGACTCTGGGCACCAAGCAAAACTGACTGAAAAATAACGGACATACAAATAGCAGATGGTGCTGACTCACTCCCACAGGAACCCAGGGCAGGCACAGATAAACACATTTGAAAGGCAAGGCTCAAACTCCCCTTCCATATAACTTACCTCTTCTCCCTGCAGTTCTCAGCATCTCCTGCACTCCCTTTACCTCACGCCCACTCAGGCTCAGGGGTGAAGTGATTCTTGCAGCAGAAAGCTCAGTCATTCCCTAAGCACAGCCAGTGCAGGGAAGGGGTGAGCACTCAGCTGGAAACAGCATCCCCTAAGCATGCACTCAAGGGGCAACAAAGGCTCATGAGGCAACCTTTATCCCACCACACCCTGCCTACTCCTCTGAGACCTCACCATTTCACCGGGGTTTGGGTGGTTTCATAGGCCTGCCTGTTTTAAAGTTAACTACTCTTCCATATCCAACTCTTGAGACTCTTTACTCCCAGCTTTCTTTTCACATCTCTCCATTTAGCTTTTATCCTTTCTTCAGGCCAGACAGTCATCCCCTAGTTCCTGGGTGTCCTATTGCCACAGAAAAGGATGTGGAAAAGCAAATTTCTGAGAAAATGGCTACATACTCTAGGAGTTGAGCTCAGGGATTGTCAGGATGAACTGGAAGGCAGCTACCAAACCAAATCATTTTAGTCTGCAAGACTGGAAAGCATGGTAAGACCCCTCACTAGGTCAGGTTTGGGTGGCTCTTCCCCATAGAAGCAGAGGCCATCCCATTAAACCAAAACATTCTGTACTGGAAAGCTTAGTCCACAGCCCAATAGTCTTAAACCTTTATTTAAAAAAAGTTAGTAAAATAAACAGTATATAAAATACAAGTGCCATTGTTGCTGAAGCTTCCCAAAAAGATCTGGCTGAATGCAGATATGCAAAATGGAAAGTTTCATTCTGATGGGGTTTAGAAAGGGCAACAGACCACTTTACCTGAAGGTGCAGCTCCATTTCTGACTGTGCAGATAATCTTCTTTAAACCCCTGCAGCACAAACAAGTGGAAGCAGTGGTTCCCCACAGGCCCAGGCTGCCTGACAGGGCATCCCCAGGGCCCAAACTGTCACCTGGCTGCAGCTGGGCTGTACACACACCCCCACACACATATATGTTCCAGTTGCTATAGAAACAGAGGTGGTGTCAGCACTAAGATGCAAGTGGGGCTGAAAGGGAGACAGATGAACTCCAATGAACATCTACACACAGACTGTGAGCAACTAAAGGACACCAATATGTCGGGTTGCATTTGTCCACCATGCATCTAAAAATACACTTGCAAACTTTTAAGTTTGAACTCAACACTTTTGATGTTTCCACCACTCCTTTAGTATCCTGTGCTGAAGTATGGATATTGCCATTCCATAACAAAAGGGGCAAAAAAGTGACCAAAATTGACACAAAAGTGCCTCTGCTCCTGCTGCCTCCTCCCTTCCCATGGGCACATCAGTCAGCATAGCAAGCTTTGCAGCTTTCCCAGGAACTAAAAGTAGCAACATTGGAGCAAAAGTATTGAGTGTCACTGGTGATGATGAGAAAATTTTGTCACGAAAGAACAGATACCATCTGACACATGGAACAGCAGCAGTAATTTGGAAATTAGAGACCCAGGCATATGCTTTCTAAAATTATCCATGAAACTAAAACCAAGGGCAACATACTTAAAATACTCTTACAGCAAGCCTGCAGACAGCCTGCATGCATGCTGCAGGCCTGCCTTCTGAACTGGGCTGGCAAAGCAGCCTGCCCCGTGCTGGAGCTGGGATCTGCCTTTGGGATGAGCACAGATTCAGCATTAGCCTGTCCATCCCCACCTTGACCGCCGATGCCTCCAGTGCTACGTGTTGTAACATCGCTTGTGAGACACACTCAGACATACCTTGGGTAGCTCTTGTTTCATGCCAGATTGGTCAAAGTAGTCCACATTTATTTTAGTGCTGCCTAATTGACTTTCCTCCCCCCAGGACAGCAATAAGCACAGCCAGAACATTTATTTGTTTGATGCAATGTGATTTTCAACCAACTGCAGAAAAACTGGCTTCTCAGTCAGGCTCTCAAGGACAAAAGTGACAGTGCAGACAACATTTATCTGAAAATAGCCCCAGTCGCCCCTCACCACGACCCTGCTTTCAGGCAGCTGTTCCTGGGTTGTGGCTCCTCAGTAACTCATCCTGCACTAACAGAGGGGGGAAAGCCCTCCTGGCACACAGCAGCACTGGGTCAGTGGCAAACACATGCAGGCAAGGCAAAACCTGGGCACTGGTCAGCCAGGACAGTGTTCAGGGATGCTGATTTAGCTCAGTCACAGCTTCCCCTGGGGAGCCTGCAATAAAGATAACAGTCTCAAGTGCCCATGAGGCATCATGAGATTACCAACCACCAGCTTTGCAACCACCAGCTTTGCAAGTTTCTCTTTCTAACAGCCACCTTTTCCTCACTCTGTCAAAACCTCCAGTTTCAAACAATTTTCTGGTGTCAAAACAAGAGATTTTGACACCAAACCATGCAACAGAAGTGCTCCTGCTCTGCAGTTGCTTTGCACCACCTGCACCCCAGTGACACAGCCACTGAAATCAGTGACTCTCTTTCCTCCCGGGACTGTTGCTGTTCTGGGGAGCACAGCAGCAGTGCCACAGCACATCAGACAAGGGAACAGAGGTTTTGCCATACAGGAAACAGGCACACTGAGAGGAAGCCTCTAGTGGGAATGCAGCCCTAGGAGCAGCCCTGCTGTGGACAGCCCAGAGCAGGAGAGGCAGTTCTCGTGCTTCTCAGTGACACACAGACCATCCCACACCTGCATGTGTGCATAAATGGGGAAGATGGATTCAGCACTACTGGCAAAAAACAAGTGTTTGAGAAAGGATTTTGATAGTGGAAGGAAGGACTTAATGAGGCATTTCACATGAAAAAAAGGTGAGAATAGGAACAGTGACACTTGGAGAGAAAAAAAGATTAATATGGGCATTAAGGTGGCATTATTAGCCCAGCAGAGGGAACAGTAATAAGCAACCAGGCTGGGAAAAAACATGAGGGAGTTACATAGGTAGTCTGGATGATCAGACAACATATGGCCATCTGAACAAGGAGGCTTTCATGAAGTCAATGAGGAATGAACTCTGCCACAAAGCCTGAAAGCACAGAAAGTTTATTTAAAAGGATAGCCAAACCCCAATGAGTTATACGTATTCTTCAAAAACTAATATGCAGAAGGCACAACATGATTTCATGCTAAGGCTGCAGCAGCTGCACTGGGACTGGAGCATCAGCCCTTGCAGTTCAGGTTGCATCTATTTTGATTTGGTGCCCGTGAGCACAAGCCCTGCCCTTGCCCCATGTGCTCGGCTGCTCACCTACAAGAAACTGCTGTGCCCTCTGCTCATAACACCAGGCTCTACTGCTGCAAGAAGGTCAGGGGGTGGGTAATGAACTCCTCCTAAACCTGTGCCCTCTAAAACAGCAATAGAGCCGAGTAGGTGAGGTCATCCTTGATAATCTGGAAACACAAACAGAGAAGGCACTCCTGCCGGTTGCCTTCCTCCCAACTGCTCAGCACAATCCCATTATCACCCTGAAGCAGCAGTTTGCATAAGGCAATCACTTCGAGTATTTCAGGTTAAAACCTGCCCAAAAGTCAAGACAAAGCTTACTCAGCACAGCACACTCAGCTAAAGCTGTGCACCAGTCCTTCAGCAGCTCTTGGGCTGGGCAGCAAAACTGAGGAGATCCCTTACACTTACGAGTGAGGCTGCTTCTTTCAGGATATCTGCCTCAGGGTATCACCCCAAGGGTGACTGTCCCCTTTGCAGTAGCATGACCCCCTGTCACCCTTAGTGGACAGACAGAGCTCTTGCCTTACATCTGCAGTAAGGAAAACAACCCAGTGAACAAATGATTCTTAATTCTGGCACTCTGAGCTTGGAGTGCAAAGCCTTTGCTGAACACAGACATCCTTTTCAGTCTTGTATCCACGAACATTACAGGCCACAGCTCTTCCCTGACTACTGGTTTTACACTCAGTCAAGACCCCCAGAGTCTGCAGTACCACACATTTGCACCTCCTGCACTGCTTTAGCCCTGCAGTCACTGAAGACTGGGGCCAGAGTCAGGATTGGCATTTGATGCCTTCAGGATCTTGTGGCTAATAAAGGCCAGGAAAATGTTGTGAAAGAAACCAGGAGCTGCTGCAGAAAACTGAGAAACGGGTGGTAGAGAACAAAAATCCTTCTCAAACTCTTCAGCAAAAGCTGAGGTTTGGGTTTGACAAGATGATCTCAGGTCTCATGGAGACTTGCAAAACTTAGGCCAAGGTCAGGCACAATACAAAAGAAAACAAGTAAATATTCATGCCTGGCTTTATGCCTTGTTATAAAAATTCAGGCCAGCTTCAGTCCTAATTTTCTTATCATTTTTTAGCATTGTTGTCACCCTGTATGAACTATGTGCTATTGATGTATGTGCCCAGTGTAAAGATTAATTGAAGCACCACAATTCAGCAGGAGTAACTCAATTCCCTTCTGCAGGTGTTCTGCAGTATTTCATACAACTTGTGGCCGGGAATATTTTATTAGTTCCATGCAAGAAGACTCATGGCAAGTGCTGTTCAGCCTCTGCTAGCTGAAGCTGCTGCACAAATTGCAGATCACAGAAGTGGCTGGGGTAGGGCCAAGACAGGGAAGCTGTCAGGCAGTACCTGTTAGTTTAAGGACAGAAAACAGAGATAGCTTTAATATATCAGAATGAAGGGCAAGTGCACAGTCCTCTGTTTTAGACTGAAAAGGATGCTTACAGCAAGGGTTGGGGCAATGGTACCATTGCTTTTGGCTCCCAAGCTACGAAGAGCAGAGTTTGTGGGGTGGAATTTTCCTTTCAGTTGCTCAGTGCTTTCAAAAATAAGAATTAAGCCTGATACGTGTTCCTAATTTGGAGAATAATTATCCAACAGCTTGAAACTCCTTCACCTAATTTGGACAAAAGCAAAGCAAAAACCAGCAGATTAATCCTGCTGGTATAAAAACCTTAACAGAAATGCATTAACAGATATTGTGCCACTACTTGAAGCATTCAAAAATACAACAAAAGACAGTCTTACTCTGAGGACAGGAGAGTAAAAGCCTGCAGGCACAGAAAGCTCTTGCCTGGCCAGGTGCTGGTCTCAGCCCAGCTTCAGGTGCTCAAAGAGGGTTTCTCCCAGCACCTGTACTCATTTCCACACCTGCTCAAGAACAGAGAGGAAAAACATGTTTTCAAGCCATCCTTCAGCAGCCTCTGCTGGGCTGCTCCCTAGACTTGGTTTAATATGGTGGAAGTTTTAGTCAGAGAGTTGATGACCTTGTCCATCCCCAAAGGAATGACTAGCCAGTTTCTGGAATACTCAGACTCCTCTGACACCTGTCTGAGAGGTGCTATCCAGGAAGCAAAACAAGCAGCTAAGACTCAGGTTGCACCCAAAGTCATGAAGAGGGTAATGGCTACAACAGGAATGCAAACCAAACATTTAGAAATAGAAAAACATGTCCAAAAGAAAATTTTGGCAGTTGGCAATCAGTTTTATCAATTTGAAAGCTCTGAATAAGAGTGTCTATATAAATATATTTTTATATGTTTTACATCAGCTCCTAAAACCAGATCTCAGACCTGCAGCTGATTCAGGGCTCTGTTCATGGTGCAGGAACTTTTACAGGTCTCACCCACACAGCCTTTTTTGTAATTTAATATAAATGCCAATTTCAGCATGCAAATTAACTGTGAGGCCAGCTCTTCGAAGAGCTGGCTATCCTCAATTCCCAGTGAAGTCAAGAGAGTCAAAGTATCCATAAAAGCACAGGATCAGAGTAAATTAGAAAGTGGATGATTACCATGTTATGAAATCCTGATACATTCAGTTGGTTAATGCTTCTGAAGAGTAGAAGTGCAGCCAATAATAGGAGCTAATAGTTCATTCCAAAGAATTAGGGGAAACTAGGGGCAGTCAAATTCTGTATTTCAGCCTAAATATTGTTAATGTGTTTCTATATAGGTGGGGGAAAAAGTCAGCTGTAACTATTCTCTAGGTACAATAATTAAGGCTCCACTGTGACATGTCTCTGTAGGCATTTATTTTCCATTAATAGAGGATCAGAATTAGAGTTTAATTATTCATAGGGTTCTAAAGAGATACTCTATTTTATTCAAAAACTCATTGGCTGGATTACAGGAAAAGTCCACCAAGCTCCCATCCACTTTAATAAGGCAAAGCAAAAGACAAAGGGCAGCCTCAGGAGAGGGGAGGGAGGCAGCAGAGCACTGCTGCTGGCAGGGATGTCTCCCCAGGCCACACTCTGGGGATCCATCCTGGGTCACTTTTCTCTGCCCTGGGGGATCCCTGCACTTCCTCCCCAGGTCAGAGGATTCACCCCGCTCATGCACAGCTATGTCCCAGCCTGGCATTTCCACGGGGGTTTATAGGACACAGGACCCCTCAACAGACAGAGCTCAGCTCCTATTTCCTTATGTTCCTTTGAAAGTCTCAGACCTGGATCAGTCCTTCATGCACAAACACCCGGGGTCCCCAAAACCCCGGTATTGCAGCTTTAACATAATGCATAAGCACAAACACTGGACACAAGTGGGGTCACTCTGCACAAAAAGCCGCCGTCCTAGGGAAGGTTATTCCTTCCCTGCAGAGCTACCCAGGAGGGGTTGCTGCCTCTGCAGTGACAGAGCAGGACACAGGCCCTGTCACTGATGTCTGGTGCCCTCTCCTGGCACCAACAGCCGCACACGACCTGGTAAATCCTGGCTAGATCATGACAGGATATTTCAGAACATATTTTCAGGACTGTGTGGAAACGAGTTAAATCATACACTTGAAAATATAATTTTATAACAGGTGAGCACAAGTACTGACAGAATAACTATTTTTTCTCGGTATAGATTTCCTTCGGTTAACATTTTTTGGGAAACAAGCTTCCTGCTTCCCAGAGGAACAGACAGTTTAATTTGGATTACAAACTTCCTAATCTTATAAAAAGGAAATTGAAACACTTTTGTGAAACACTTCTGACTAATAAAAAGCCTTGCAATTATTTTAGAACTTCTTCTCAACCAACAAATAATGCAAATAAAGTCCCCAACATCCAGAATTTTTTCTCTGAATTTTCTCTGAATAAAGAGAGCTGGATAATTTATTGTGAAATTGGGAGCTAAACCCGTGAACTAGCTAACAGCACACATAGCTGCAAGTGATAGATTTAAAAACATAGGCAATGTACCAGTTCCCCAGACAGAATCATTCTCTGACTGAAAGCCTGTACAGAAGATTATTATACAGAACATTGCAATTTCACTGTATATTTGTGCAGGATTGGTACTGATGCCATTTTGGTTTTTGTCTTTTTTTCCCTTGTATATTCTCTCTATTCTTTGCACATGTATGTGTAGCCTATTATATCAGTGACTAGTTTTCCCAGTAGTTTTCCATGCCCTTTCCTAGGCAAGAAGACAAAAATTTCAAAGCTCCAAGCCCCGGGGGTTACAAGGCCCCTATCCTATCTTGGTTCTCCCTGGCTACCAAGGTTGAAAACAGCTCTTCGAGACACGTTTTCATAAACAAAGTACAACCAGTACCAAGGGGGGGGACTCCAGAGAAGGGGCTTGACCTGGGGGGCAATTGCATCACCACTTGTCCTCCTAATTGGTGCTTTTTATCAATTATGCTAATTTCCTAAAACCTATAAAACTGTATGTACCCCTGTGGGGGTGGGCTTTTGTGCACATTCTTCCATAACGGCCCCTGGAGACCTCCAAATAAAGATCCACCTTTGTATTACCTCCTATACTAAAAACTATCTTGAGTTTCATTTCCAGGTTGGGGAAAAGGCAACAGTATCCTGCAAAATCCGGGTCAAGACAACACAGGAGCAGCTCACAGAGACAACTTTGGTGTTTACACCAAAGTACATTGCCTCGGGTCTATAAATAGAAGCCAATTTAACACACAAACATGTATCTCCAATTCTTCACTTTTAAACTAGCAGAATTTTAGAACTGGCCTACTTACTAGTCCCTTCAGTATTAATTATATGAACATTAATTACACGTTATCTCCCCAACTACTTATTGTCTGTCTTATATCCACAACTAGCACAAGCAATCATGAGCAAAACTTCAAGTCAGAATTTTAAGAGAGCTCTCATGCAGTTGTTGAAAAAAGGACTCTTATTCCAGATCACTAGCACAAAATTTTCTTCAAATGTTCTCATGAATAAAAAGTCATGAGGAGACGTACAGAATTCAAGGTTAGCAAGGAACCCACGATTAACTAACTGAGCTTGCTGTCACAATCAAAAGCTGCTCAGAGTTGAGGTGCTGACAAGAACATGATAATATAATAATAATAGTCACATCAGGCCACTGCAGCCCCAGGTTACACAGAGCTATTTGGAAACTGCAAAGCAAGTTTTGAAAGAGAAGTTTTTGTTCCATACCTAAACCAGCTTCCAGTCAAACTTAGAGAAAAATACTCCAGCGCATGTTTACGCCCAGTATTTATCTGTACCTCCTCCTCCAAAGCTCTGTGTGAGCACACAGGGCACAGGCCAGGCTCCTCCATGCCCAGAGCTGCTGCTCATGTTTTCCCATGCTGGACTGTGATGCCAGGCATCACCATCACCTCCAGAGGGTCAGCCTGGGGACCCTCTGGGCAAGTGCTGTACAAACAGAAGATGGTGGACAGTGAACACAAGAGCTTAAAACATTACAGCCACTTCACCATGAGCTCACTCAATTGCTTTAGCAGCATTTCTCTTCCAAACCCACCCTACTCTCAGGCCCAGCCAGTACAGCCTTGGCCCCCAAGACTACCTTGCCCTGCCAGTGTGCTCCAGGGAAAACAGCCCTGCTGCCGAGGAGTCTGTGCCAGAGATGAGAGAAGGAATGATGCAATGGGGAACTGTACACAGCACAAGGTTTTGGGGAGTTTTCCATTTCTAACTTGTGTTTTATAGTCCAGGCTCAGTCCTTGGTACTTTTTGCATTAACTAGCCCTTTGCCAGGTCCGTTTTTTCTTTCCTGAGACCAATGTACTTTATCAGCTCTCCAGCTGAACAGGCTGGAATGGAACAGGGCCAAAGACACCCAGCCCCCAGCCCTTGCTCCCCCAGTCACACTCCTCGCTCTTGCACCTTCCCTTAGGCCAGAACAGCTGCCTTTACTCATATCCCAGTTTCCCTGAGAAATGCCAGTTTGGGGATTTCTCAAAAGCAAATGGCTGGGCTCATCAATCTCCTCAGCTGAGCTACCCTGGGGTGTGTGGGAACAGAAGCCTCACTCCTCTGCTTGGCCTGCTGATCCCCAAACACAGATCTGAAATACAGAGTTTTAAAAAGCATCCTCAAAGTCCCATCTCTCTAGGTCAGAATAAAGGTAATAACACCAAAAAAATGAATAAAGCCTCAATGCATTCCAACACAGAGCTCAACCTGGGAAGCTCCCTCCAAGCCCAGGGCCTAAGAAGGTCCAAGGAACTGACAGGAACATGGCAGCTCCTACCAGCACAGTCAGATGCTCCTCAAGGAGGAATTACTGTTACAAGCCAGAACTTGAGAAAACCTACACATTTGAACAGTCTTCAAGTAACATCCAGCTGAAGTCAGCTGGCCTTTAGTTTGGCCCTCTCTCCCCTCAGCACACCACACCACTCTCCAAGAGAAATCAAGGGAAAAATAAAAATTAAAAAAAAAATAGGAAAGCCACACCTTGTGATGAAAGGGCAAAATGGAACACCCTTGCTGAAGGGTGGGGAATGCCAGTTGCCACCAGAGATGCTGTGGCCCTCCCTGGCAAGGGGTCCCATCTCAGAGACCTCAGCAGAGGGGATTTGCTCCTTCTCAGAGACCAGCCCTGAGCTGGTGCTTCAGGACCACCCTCCTTGAAGAGCACAGCCAGAGATGCTTATTAGAGAATATCTGTTAAACATGGGAAAGCTGCAGAGGCCACACCTCAATGAAGGGTTAAAGTATTGGAATGAGAGTTCCTGCCAAATTCTAGGAGCACAAAATGCCAGACCTCCCATATTTTTATTGCAGACTTCTGCAATAAGAGTCACTCCATTAGTCCCCCCCAAAAAATGTTTGTCTCCATACTTAGATCCCTCAGCTTAACGACTTCTAAGGGAGCCCTTTCACACCCTGGAAATCAAGCCAGACTGGAATGCAAGTAGGTGGTACATGAGGTTTATATTAACTCTCGTACGTCTAAACAAAAAGGTGTCAAGCATTGAAAGTCATCAACTGCAAAAATTCTTACAGCTTAATTGCAAACACACCCCTTGTCTTTCATTAGAGATGCTTAAATCAATAGTGCCTTTGCCCAGACCCAGATGTAGTCCTTTAAAGAGGACCCAGAGTTACTGACCCTCTCAAAGAGCAGCCCTGAGTGTCCATAAGGTGCAGCCCACAGCTACACAAACGTCTGCATTTACATTCGAGTGTCCACTGGACCAACAGGACTTAGTTCTGTAAGGAACAGTAAACATGCATGTACTTGCTACCCTTAGACCTACAACATACATGCGAATCATTTTAGGACACACTTCAAAATGAACATAAACACTTTTGTGGAGAAGTTTTCTCCAAAAAGGGCTAGTGCCTAGTTACAGTTTCTGCACTCTCACCTTGCCTTCTTCATCCACCAATTTTTCTTTATACTTTTATTTTGCCTCTAATTGAAGGCAAATGACCTTAAAATAACTACTTTGTCAATCTCTTCGAGGAAATAAATTTCCACAATCAAAAGCTTAACTTAATTAATTTAACCACAGCATTTTAAATTGAAAGTGTCAGTCAGTTAACTCTGGGGAACAATCTGCTATGACCACCTGGCTAAAACACCATGCTTCCCCAGGATTGCAAGCTTACACATACACCTATGCTAAGCGCCCATTTCAGCCTCTCCTAACCTCCCTGGCTCCAGCTCCTCTCAGGCAGCTTTCTCCAGCAGGAACTGCAGCCAGCTACCCTGAAAGTATTGAAGGGAACCACCTCTTTGGGTTACTCATACAGTGATTAATACACAGTCTCACTAGTTTCTCAGTATATCCCTCCTGCAGAGCAGAGGCAGAAGTTACCACAAATAGCAGCAATATCCATTTACCTTCTTTTTTGTTTGGGTGGTATTTAAAACAAAAGATTTAATGGAAAACTCTGATACACCCAGAAACATTCCTTCCTTAAAGCATTCCCACACAACAAATAGATTCCTCCTTTCCTCCTGCTCATTCCACTAAAATCAGCATATGGAAGATACCTGTCTGTATCCAGTGATCAAAGCCATAAAACAGGAAGAGTTTAAGCTTCTGGCTCTTCAGAGATCAAAGGCTTTCTCTTTCAGGAAACCCCCTCCTCAGTACTCACCCAGCACAGTGAATACCCCAGGAGCAGAGACCAGGAAGACAGATAAACCCTTTTCTCCTGCCCTTGGTTTTAAGGGCTTGTGTTCCCAGCAGCCCTGGGGAGGCCATCAGTGGGAATAGAGACACCTGAAGCAGCTGCACCTGAAGCCTCACCTGCCCTTAATCAGTGTCTTAATGAGGATTTAATAAACGAAAACCAGAGTTATTAACAGTCCCAAAGCAAGGACAGGGTGGGGAATGTCCACAGTTTTGAGCAGACCCATGGCTCAGCATAATCGATGGCCTGACAGCCTCAGTACTCAGTCTGCTCTGGGGGAAGCAGTGAGGCTGGATCACCAAAATAAACTCAGCATTGTCAGTTTTGCAGTGCTGTGGAGGAGCAGGGGAGTGTCAGTGGCCTGGCACCCCAGTGCAGTGGAGCTGGACAGACCCCACAGCTCCGTGCTTCCCACTCACTCCAGTGGTGCCCAGCCATGTGTGCTCCAAGACCCTCCTCCAGTGCCACAGGCAGACCTGCAGGGATGTGCCGGGGGGTTGTTCTGCTCAGGGCAGCAAAGGGCTGCCCTTGGGACTTCTCAAACCCCAGCTGGGTTTGGCTGGGGGACCAGGGAGCAGGAAGCTTCCCAGAGAGCAGCTCTGGGGGTCATGAGAAGAGGAGAACTGAAACATAACCAGGGCCCTTCCAGACTGATCTCTTTCTCCTGCTCAAAATCATCATCCCTCAGTGGGGCTGGTGTTGTGACAGAGGGCTATTTATTTTCATGCTCACCATCTCATGGTTGCTTGTCCTCCTTGCCCTTTACTCCGAGCCACAATTATCTCTGCCCTATTCTGACAATGCAGCTTGTGAAATCCATGTGTGAGATATTTCCAGGTCAGTGGAATTCAAATTCTCACACATCAGCTTTATCCTGTGGGGGATTTGCTTTATTATTCAGATACCAGTTGGTTGTGATTAACATAGCAGGGGACAGAAATGCTGAGCCACGTTCTTGCAAAAACATGTATTCCTGAGATACCTGTACAGAAAAACGTGTCACTTTGAGATTATGCAAAATTAACAGGTTTCAAACAATCTGTTGGGCATCTCATTTTTCTTGCTGTCAATGGAGCCAAAATCATACCTTAATTATTTAATTGCATTTTCCAGCCTCTGAATTTGATTGGGGAGAATTATTACAACCAAGGAATGGCCCCTGTTGTGTCAATTACAGCCAGAAGGATTTTAAGTCACAGCTCCTGCTTCAAAGGCTATTTTCTCTCCATACCAACAAATAGAGCTCTTGCTATCCCCATTTCCCAGACAGGGAACTGGGTCACAGCCAGCCTTTTGCCTGAAAGTGGAAAATATTCTACCACCAGCTTGAGTTCAGTGGGAGCAAATGTTGGGCATGGTGAGCTCAGTAAAGATGTTCTGGACACCCACCACATTCCGGAAACGCAGGTGAAAAGAAAGGCCAGGCTGTGACCCTTTAAAAGTTTGCTCAGAGCAGAGAGTACCTGACAGCCACAGGGTCTCTGCAGCAACACAAAGTGAAATCTTGTAGAAGGTAAAAATGCAGCTCCTTCCTGGGGCTCATGGTCACTGGCAGGGGCTCACAAGGGGCTTTGTTATGCAGGACTCCTTCTTTGCCATCGTGCAGCAGCAAGTTTAAAGCCATTTGTCCCCATGTCTGCCTCTCTGAAGGGGAGTGGACCCCTCCAAGTGTCTGCTTTGGCCCTCTGCTCTGCGCCTGCCTTGGCCACCATATTCCACTTTGGGAAAATGGCATTTTTGGAGGCTCAGGGCAAATGCTGGGTGGCTGACACACACCCAGGAGAAAGGGGACTGTATGCATCTGGTGAAGAGAATTGTTCTCTGATCTCATTGCTGCTGATCTAAACCAGTGTGAATTTTCACTGAAGATGATGAAGCAATGCTAGCATGGAGCCAATGCTTGTGAGAGGAAACTCAAGTTTCATGCCTCCAGCTTGTATTTAAACCACTCTGCCTACATGGATTGCTGTGTATGACATGATTAAGATAACACATTGTATAGTGCTGGAGCCAGACGAAACAGCATCTGCCCTACCTTCCCTTTCCTGTGCTGCTGGACACTCATTTGTACCCAAAGCACAGACAGACTGAAAAACAAAAGCATGTGCACAGCTATGCTGCTGTATGGGCTCGATTTACTCCTGAATATTGTCATCTACAAAATACTCCTGAGCAGGGGAACAGCTCAGGTGATAGGCAATACCTGACCATTTTCTCAACATGGTCTAGTCCCAGCTGTTCAGCATTTTGCTGCTGCAGAGCAGCCACTTTTCTCCCCAGCTCACCCCAAACGAGCACAGTAGATCTGGAAGCTGGAGAGGACTATAGCTATAATTTACATGCTAGCTGTCTCCTTCAATGAACAGCCTTCAGACATTTGGAAGAGTCTCTAAATTACTTCTCCCTATCACACCAAAATCCTCAGCAGATCAGAAGAAATGCTCAGAAGTGCATCTCCCCAAGTGGTCTCAATTCTGCAAAGACTTGTTAATCATGAATATTTCTACACATCAGTTTTTGAAGTAAAATTCTCCTTCCTTCCTTCCTTCCTTCCTTCCTTCCTTCCTTCCTTCCTTCCTTCCTTCCTTCCTTCCTTCCTTCCTTCCTTCCCTCCTTATCATAACTAGTGATAGGAAATTCTTTCCTACAGATAAGACCTTCAAGTGTCCCATATAATCAGAGCACAACTAGGACTGTCAGTGGAAAGCAAGGAAATGCAGCACAGTTTGGCAACTTCCAAGATGTGTTTCAAGATTGGATCTGTGGCTGTGGCCATGTTACTTGCCATGATGACAGACCAGGCTAAAAAAGGTGCTTTTCCCAAGAAGGGAGACACACAGAGCATGTCACTGCTACAACCCAGTCAAGTGTCCCTTCCAGGAGGGTCTTCCCATACAGACACGTGCTCCAAATTGGGTGAGGTCAGGAACAAATTGCCAGTTGCTGATGAAATCTGTAACTTTCTGTTGCTCTCAGTTTTTTAAAGCAGAACTAAAGCTATAAAAGATTTCATCTGTATTCGGGTATATATACTTTTTACACCCCAAAGAAGTTGAATAAGAATGTGAAGCATATAGATATAAAGAAAGAGAAGCAGAACACAGCAACTTAGGTGAAACCAGGGAAATGAGTCTAAGTTCTGCATAAATACACTGACAGGAATAAGCCCCATCCTAGATCCAGGGAGATGACTAAAGATAGAAATGCCTATTCTATATTTTAATATTGCACTTATTACTATTTAAATCAAAGCAGCATTTTGACCCACAGTTTCCCATGGTTACAGAGGTTCTTTTTTATGCTGAACTGTTCTTTGGAGAAGAGGCTTGTCTCTCTCCTACTCAGTGACAGGAAAACGATGTATATTAAAAAAATACTTTTGAAGCCAAGTTGTCAAGGTTTCAAATTTCTCACTATGCAACCAATTCTGACAAGATGCCAGATCTTGGAAATAGGGGTCAGAGACTTCGAGGTTTTCCCACCCTTAATATTTACATTCACAAATGGGTTGCAGCGTAAGATTCTGAGAAGTGGTCAGAGTGATTTTCCCATGTTTGTTTATCCATGGTGACACTGTGGCCAGCTAGCTCATGAAATAATAATGAGCCTGTTTCAGTCTAATACACAAGGAACTGCACTTTTCATGGAGTTCCAAGTCAGATGGGGCTATCTGTCATTTTTGTAGCTGAGCTGAATCAAGTTGCTGCAACTTTCAACCTGTATTAGCTTTCCCTGCCTGAATTGCATTATGGAGTTAATTTAAATTACTTCAGCAAACAACCATGGCACTGGTGGTGCTTCTGTTGCTAAAAGTGTACCTTGGAGCACTGGCCAGGTCGCACACACACAGAATTAAGCACTGGGCCCATACAGTAGGCGAAATCCTGCCCTTGGCAATGTTAATGGGAAATGTTTTGGCTTCAGTATAATCACACTTTCTGTCTGTCCTTCCTTCCAGGGAATGAGATAGAAGGGAGTAACAAAAATATGATAATTCCTGAGGGCACAGTTCCCAAATGTAACTGGTTACACAGTGGCAGCAAACCTGAGACTTCTATACAGTCACTTGTTTGGCATCAAAGATTATCCTTTTTCTGCAGGTCTTATGCAGAGTTAAGGTCTGAAAAGGAGTTTCTAGGAGAATAGCAGAGCAATATGTTGAATCTTGAGAATCAATCATATAAATTATTTCTGAAAGTACTCTGCCCATTACCAATTTCACCCACACATGTGATGACAACATTCTTCTTTTCGGTCTATAGCCTGCACGTAGACTTTAGAAAAGGCCCTGTGATCCTACCTCACTAACACAGACACTGAGCTGTGAATGTTCTGTGCCCCACAGATGTGGGTTACCTGGGTGGCACAGCAAAACAGCTGCATCATTCCTCATGGGGATGAAGAGTGAAGGGATGACAGCACAGAGACAGCACAGATCAGGGGCTCTGTCCTGCACCCCTTCTGTGCCTTGAGTTCCTGCTTGTACTTTGAACTTTGTTTGCAACTTTCTAGGGTGAAAAACTACAGCTCCTAAACCTGCCTAGATTCTCTGAGGGTTCCTCTCTGCCTTTGGCATTAGACACACACTCAGACTGGTTTTGCACGTTTCCCAAATTTGGTCACACCATCATCAGGAGGACACAAGCAGTCACTGGAGTGTTCAGTCTTCCTCAGTGGCTGAACCAGATAATGAAAGCCATATGTATTCCTGTTGGGAAGGGTTTCCCAGCCTTCCCCAAGTAATTGATGTCAGCATCAATACAGCACTTTTTGCTGCTATGGCTCAGTAGCATTTATGGTAGGTTTCTTTTTTAACTATGCTTTCATTTTTTTCCTATTTCCTGCTCTTAGAATCTTGCGCAGTAAATTCCCTGTTTGGGTTTTATGGACGTTTTGATCATATTTCTTAGAAGATAATTCTTTTGGGATGGCACAAGCACAGAGGAACTTGAAAGAATTACCATTGTTGACAAGATGTTTGGCCATGGACAAGTGTTCCTCATTAAGAACAGGTTCTGTTTTCTACTTATAAAAACAAACTTCCTGCACGCTCCAGTTACAAGGAAATGGCCTTATTTTTATAAGGATGCGTTTATGTTTGAAGCCAGCAAGGGGCTTAGTCCTTGTCTGGCCTTTTATCACGTTCATGGTTGCTTTCCCTTGCCCTTGCAGCACTTGAGAGAAACTCCTCTCAGTACACCATCAACCCTTGACCCAAAGCAAAACAAAACTACCTCAAAAATAATCTTGTGTGGTTGCTGCAGGCTAGCACAGAGCTCCACATCAGAATGAGGACTAGAGTAATCCCACCCATTCTGGGTTCCTGCTGGCTCTGCCCTTGCCTTGCATTATTAGTAACAATTTATGACTCTTCTGCCATGTTCATCATCTTGCAGCACATACACTGATGCAAATTGAATGCCAGGAGCAATAGCATGAACTGCCTGTGGTTACCCAGGAAAGCTGTGATAGAACTCGAAATAGAGCCTGGCTCTCTTGGGTCTCATTTGAATTTTGGTTTTTTTGCCTCTTAGTGCCATCTTCACCAGCCTCCCTAGCTGAAGTTTGGCACAGCTGACTGCAAGGGGTTAGCAGGCAGGAGCAATCCAACTGAAATGAATGGAGTTGTTGGAAGGCTTAAAACCAATCATCTGGATAAGTTAGCTGATGTCATACAGGGTGAAGACAGTGGAGTTCTGGCTTAAATCCTGGCAGAAGCCATGATTCAGTAGACATTAAAGCATGCACTTAATTAAAACCTCCCACTATTCCATCCCTGGGTAATCAGGCATGTGAATGTGTGTTTAGCTTACTTGCTTTGCAGGGGTTGTCAGGAATAGCTGTTGCCTGCCTTGTTACCCAGAGCTAAGTACTCCACACCTTTTCTGCCTGGCTTTGGATCACTGTGGAGCTGTTTCCAGAATAAATGAGGATTTATGGCCACACTGCAATGGGAACACTCTTGGGTGGCCACGGTGCTGGTTGCATTCTCTCCCAGTTCTGGCAGCTGTGCCCACCTCACCCCTGTGTCTGTAAGCCTGGGCATTTCCCCCTTGCTGCCACCTGCCTTTCACACTCGTGTACCCTCAGAAAGGTCTCCCCTGCTCTTAGCAAGGCTGTCTTTCAGTCCTCTTTATTTTCCATAGATCATCTTCTAAGTTCCTTGTGATGTAAACACAGGGCCTGAAAGGGATGATATGTTGACTAAATCTTAGCTTGCTTTTACAGCTTCAGAACAGATAAGGACAGTCAAGGGTTTTACATTAAACCTGTTATTTCCATTGTAACACCTCCTGTTATTTCCTTTTAATCTTTTGTTAAGCATGAAGAGAAGGCTGCAGGTAATGGGAAGGAGGGGTAGCACATTTAAATAATTTCTATTTTAAAGCTTTAAACAAGGCTTTATTTTATTTAAAGCCTGCACTCACACATCTGCATTGCCCTTAGCAAAAAAAATTCAAATAACAGAATCTCCCACAGAAGGGTATTCCCTGTTTCAGGCAGCTCTCACAGCAATGCACACAGTGAGCCTGAGTTAATTTTGGCTCCATCCTCACACGCTCTGGGCTCTGGCCCCAGTCCAGCGGAGTCCATTTCTCACCTGGTGTGAGCCGCCCGGGTTGCAGCAAGTCCCTCTGCCTATCTTCAAAGTTAAGCACGTGCATAAGGGCTGTGCTGGAGCAAGGTCAGAGGCAGCCCCATGGAGACTGGAGACTGAGCCCCTCTGTAGAGCATCTTGAGGCCTTTGGAAGAAAGGCAATGCTGTATCAATGAGGCCAAAGTTTACATATGGAGATACCTGTAAACTTTAAAATGTAACTCTGTGAGCCTCCAGAAATTTGATGTACCCACATTTGCCTTTTGTTTTTAATAAGCAATATGTAAATATTATCTGCCTCAGAGTTGATACAAAAATAACAGCTGTGCCTCTTCCAGATGGGAGGAAAAAAACCGATGCAAACAAGCTCACACAAACACACACAGAGTGAAAAATACTTCATGTTGAAGGATTTATAGTCTGTATTGCTAGGTCCTCCTGTTCCACGCAGATGAAAATGGGCATCTTATCATCAGCACGATGATAAAAGCATTAAAAAGAATGTGAGAACAAGAAAAAGGAAGAGAGGTGGGTCTAACTCAAAGCAAAGGCAAAAAGCACTGATGTGAGGGTAGGCTCACATTTACAAGCTGCTGGCAAAGGGACAGGAGTGGGAGCAGTTTGTGGAGCGGTTTTGGCCGTTCTGACCAAGTGGAGGGCTGGGGGAGGGAGGTGTGCGTGGTGGGGATAGTTAATCATGTCTGCAGTGTTTTGGCGAGGTCAGGAATGGATTGTGTGTGTCAGGCTCTGCCTTCCCTGGCAGTTTGAGAGGGATTAGGAATTGTGCTGGCTCAGGCAGTGAGAAGGTGATGAGACTTGTTATCTCCCATATGTGAATTTTCGATAATGAGGGCAGGAAGGACACTGGGGACTGTAGAGGAAAACGAAAAGCCTCTGCCCTTAGGCTAAGCAAAAGAAAAGCTGCATAATGAGCAGGGACATTTTATACAAAGGGTGAGGGGTATTCTGGCACCTTGTTCAGCGGGAGTCAGAAACTAACCTGGCAGGTTGGTTACGCTAAAAAAGAGGAGTTTGTGGTGTAGGGTAATGTTTGCCACACCTGCTAATGGACAGGATGGAAGTGGTGAAAGGAGCAGAGACACCAGCAGGGATATAAAAACACTGGGAAGCACACAGTTTACAGAGGAGCAATCAGGAAACAAGCCTAAGCAATGCAAATGTGGCAGATGCCCCCATTTATTAAGTATGGTTGGAAATGGGCTCCCAATGTCCCTTTTTTATTTTCCCTAAAGATCCTCTTTCTACTGGATCTTGAGCATGGATGGCCTACAAAAACAGTAACCAGCACTTGTTAGCAGTGCCCATTTTGGGGTGCTGTTGAGGGGAGCACAGGAGTGTCAGTGCATGCCTGCTCCCCTGTGTGAAGCCAAGGCTGGGCACAGGGGGGTTGTGGATGGGGAACACTGCACAGGCCAGGCCACTGAGGAGCTGCTGGGAGGGCACAGTGCCACGTGGAGGCAGGTGACACCACGGTGCAGGTGCAGCCCTGCTCAGGGGGGAGCTGTGTGGGCCCGTGTGGGTCACTGCCTTCACACACACTCCTTGCTGAAGCCATGAAATGTCATAGCTGTCAGTACTCAAAGTGCTATGGTAGTGCTGCATCCTACCCCCTCCTTGGGCTGCACTACGATCTCAGAAATTCTTGTTAGGCCTTGGCCTTGACAAACAGCACTTGGGCTCAGCTCCTCTTGAGCTTATCAGAAACACTGTCTGCTCCCAGGAACTTGTGTTGTCTAATGAGCTCCTGCTTTTAACTAACAGCCTTGAAAATATAGTTTTCTTGCCTGAATAACAACACAAATGGAACAATATTTTTGTTATAAAACTTTCAAAGAAACTTCCTGACCTAAATTGCAGCCAGAACGGAAAATTACTGTGACTAAAGCCCACTCTCTCATGGCCATATAAACAGCGGTGCAAAGTGAGACCCTTTGAGCTCTCCTGGACCGCAGCGGGCTGAGACCAGCAGCTCCCTCTGAGTGGGGCCTCTCAGAGCAAAAGAGCTCTCAGCTTTGCTATTCCTGGAGGACCATCACCGAATGACACCAACAGTCCCTGGGCTAATACCCCCACTCCTGGGGGCTCAACCCTGAGAAGATGCAAAGACATCCGATGTGAGTCCTTCGCTGAACTCGAGGGAATTTTCACAGGTATTTACCTTGTACATACTCCTTTAGGTCTGTGTGATGGTGAATATATTACAGCCAGTGTACAATGAATGTTGCTCTGCTAGAATCTTAAGTGCTTTAGAGCATAAGTAAGTTAGGCCTGTAAGTGAGTTACTGGTGTGCTACTGTAAATCCTGTAAGAATCTTTTGCCAAATTGTTTAAATTAAGGTCTCTATTAAGTGCTGTTAAGTCTAAGTGCTATTAAAACCTTTAGGCATAAATTGTTGCTGAAGTCCAGGGCTAAGTTTGGCAAGGGGGTTCACTCTGAACGTTGTGACTCAACAGGAGGGTCTCCCTTATTCCTTTTTATCCTTACCCTTTTCCTATCCCCATCCTCCAGGTAGATAATTTTTGGTTGATGTAGTTTCAAATTGATTGATTTTAGGTTTAGTCCAATTTTTCTCTGTGTGCTTTAACCATCTAGTAAGGAGTAGAGTGAACCTTGTCAATAAACTTTGTCACATTTTCATTTTAATATTAAACCTGCTTTTGCTGATACCTTTGTCAGTGATTCTTTGAGCAACCTAAAACATTCTTTCATTACAGCTGCACTTTGCATGTGCTTGTACAGGAGTCACACCTTCACTAAAGCAAAAGGAGAGCAGAGCACTCTGGCACCAGCTGCCTTGCACAAAAAGACACGGCTCACGGGAAGGGAGGTTTGGGATGCGCCGCCGTGCACGTTGCCCAGACTAGGAAAATCAAAGCACTGGTAAGAATCAAGCATTAAAGGAAAAATCCCTGCCCTTCTCTCCCAAGATTACCTGACAGTGCCTGCCCAGTGTCTGTCAACGGTCCCAAGTGCTGCCCAGCTCTAGTGCTGGGTGAGGCAAGCCAGGTGCAGCATTTGGACCCTTTGGCTTCTAATGCAATTCATAGACATTTGCCTTGGGCAACAAAGAGAAATCACCTTGATTCAGTCCCTGGGCAGCATGTTTAGTTATTATTCCTGTCTTAACCTCCCACCAACACTATAAGCCACAAGTCAAGGTGAGTTTAAAATTCAGCACATTTTAAAGGGTTTAAAAGTAGATATTATCATGATTGTAGATTAAATGTATTCATAAACATGTAAGTACCCTCATAGTTTCCCAGGGTTATGGGAACACATGAGCAATACCAGGAGCTGAATCTTTTTGCCAAGGAATGCTTTAGAGCTTTACTAGCAACACTGCCCTCAACATTCATCTCCTTCTTTACAAAAATTTCTTCTTTACAAATAATTCCCTTTAACTAACAAGTACGTTGCTGGGGGCCTGAGAGCACTAATATACCCTAAAGACCTCAAGCAGCTTCACCTGGAGCCTCCTCCCACACCCCTGCCCACGGTCCCAAAAAGCATTTAAGCTCAGCCCAGGGCAATCATCTCTTTCTCATAGGAGTGTTTGTCTTTAGCTCTGCTGGAGTTATGGCTATTTCTCTTCTGTGGCTCCTGCTTGTATACTTGAGACCCTCATCCATAGCAGGTTGGGGTGAGTACTGCTTTCCTGTAATGGCTGATGGAGCCTAACTGCGGGGAGTACGGCTTTGGGAATGTGGCAGGGGTTGTTTTTCCCCCCTTGTTGCCATGAAGGTGAGTGGTGTCTTCACAGAAGTTGTAAGGTGCTCCTAGTTCCTTTTTGTACAGGAAGAAACTGTGATATATCCTTCAGTCACAAAAGTAGTCTGCTGAAATGGGGTTTTCACCTTTGTGCCTTTGGTCCTGCTTTTTGTCCATCTCCTGATGCAGCTCAAGTTTTACCCCGACTTTATTCAAATTGCAAGCGTGCTAAACCCGAGCAAGGTCTGGCCGCTGCCCATGTGAGCAGAGCGGGGATCCTGGGCCCAGGACAGCAGAGGGAGCCGGAGCCCCGCGCAGCAGCCCCGGGCTGGGCTCGGTCCTACCGCGGAGCCTCCCGGGCAGATCCCACAGCGCCAGCAAGTGCAGCTGGCCCTGCTTCATGCGAGTTGTGTGGTCCCTCATGAACGAAGTGAGGTCCCTGCCAGGACTGCGGTAAAGCTGCCCTGCCCGTGCATACGGCTGAATTTCAGTCATACTGACAAAAATGGCATCAAACAACGGTGAGGCAGGTCATAGTCTGAGCTGCCAGGCAACGTCAGATGCCAAACGACTGCAAAGTCGTGCCCAACATGTGCTGTGATCATCAAATTGTGAACTGCATAGCAATAAATGCTGCAGGCAAGAACTGCTTTCCCTGTGTTTAATTGTATGCATCAAGGAATTTGAGTGTTAACAATGGTGTTTTAAAGATCAATTTATTTGGTCACTTTTTATAATAGCTTCAGTCTTGTTCAACTGCACTGGACTTCAGCACATCAGTCCAGACTAGAACTTTAAACACAGTCTCTGCAAAGTAGCTTGTTTAGCTTGGTAAGGTTGCTAATTTATAAGGCTAATCTTTGTTTTCAATATATAAGGCAGTGATTTGAGAAATTATAATTTACAAGCTCCTAGAGTTGTGCAGGGTTTGTTTTCCCCCTTTAACTGCAGTATTAGTACTGATCACTGTTACCCAGAAAACCTGGGCTGGAAGGTAACTGTTGTTTCATGTTGGGATGACTGATAGTCTTCACCCTGTCAGTCTTTAAAACAGCAAAACTTTGTAAGGTGGACAAACAGAACAATTCTTTCCTGACCCACATGTGATGTTCCTTGGGTTTGCTAACCTTGAGGAAACAGGACAGGAGAAGAGTGTTCCCAAATCCTCCCTGCTTCTCAGCTGTTCCTCCCAGTGCCATCAATGCACTTGTTAAACTTTACCAAGTTGAGCTTGTTTCACCAAGTGCTGGAAGGCTCAGGGGAGGTAGGATGCAGTGAGCATGCAGGGTGACTGCACTCTTCAGTCACACCAACCAGATCAATATATTGAACCTGCCTCTTTGGTAGAGCCTCTTCCCCATGTAGGCATCCCCTCTTGCAGCTGAAACAATCTCTTGGCAGCTCGATGGTCCCCCTGTGCTAATGCCCTGCTTCTGGGTAGCCAGGTCATTGTCAGCATGGCAGGGTACTGTGCAGCACTTTCTCCCTGCCTATGTGGCTTTTGGTCTGGCAACTGCTGCAATGATACAGCCACTAATAGGTCTCATTGATTGCTGGTATCAAATATACTGGCAGGTTGCTCGCATTTGTGATGGATTTTTTGTAATCAAGCTCATCTCTTCATCAATATGGTTAATCAGTTTTATTGTCCTAGGGCAGAGCTGCTTGTGGACAGGTATAGCTGGTGATATTGAAGTAGCTTTGGCATATGAATCAAAGGGAAGAAGAAGAGACCCTGTAAAGAAGCTTCTATTCATCCTACTAAAATCTTAACTTTAGTAATGAAATATTTAATGCACTTTTATATAAAGAAACATCTCTGTGAAATGAAAACAATAAACAGCTGCTGATGGCTTAATAGCTTAAGTGTAGCTGGAGCATTCAATCAATCTGAAAAAATTGTGAGTATATTTCAAAATGGTGGAGGTTATTGCTCTGATACATCTAATGTTAATGGCAATGGGAAAAATATATCCTCTCTTGAGAGTTCTCGAATAAACCTGTCAGTCGGTGACCAGTTTATTAGATTCCCTCCTGAGTTCAGTCATCTGTGGCTGTGCTGAATAGCTGAGTAAAGCTAAAGCAAAGAACTGACCAATTTATCCAAAAAAGATGCCTTGGACAAGTTTAGGCCTAATATGGGTGCAGGAAGGGAGAATACAAGTCCTGGATGCCCTGCTACTAGAATACAGTTGCTGCTGCTTCTCATTCTCCCTGCAGCAGAATTGCTTGGAAGCAAGTGCTCCTCACTGCCATGCACCTTCTGTGGTGCTGACAGGCACTGCCAACTGTGTCTCCTGAGGAAACAAGATGCAAGAAACCAAGTGGACTTGTTGGCTCTAATACTCCATTTTGCCTATAGCAAAAATAGTTTGAAATGTTAGCAAATCCTAACCCTCTTTGGTGGCAGGCTGGGTGTGAGGTTCCTGTCCTTCATGTGAAACTTTGCAGATGGATGGTAGAAAAAATGTGTTGGTGTCAGTGGTGATAGGAGGGGAGAAGTCAGCCTGCAGCTGTTCTTTGCTGGCTCAGGAGAATCTGCTTGACAGGTGAGCAGGAGCACCAGCCTCCTGTGTTGTGCCAGCAGCCTTGCATGGAATCTGGAGAAAGCCAAAACCTGGTGCTTGGAGCTGGCAGTGCTGCCCTGGGAGGGAAAGGGACAGTGGGGGTGAGATGAGAGGCCCTTGCAGGAGCTGAGGATCCTAGGACGTTCCTGGGGAGGGGCACGGGAATACCTGGCAGGAATATCTCCTTGGGAGACAAGCTGCACCAGTCCTGATGCCAGTGGAACTGCTCCCCTCCTTTGCTTTCACTACCTGCTGCTGCATGCAGCACTGTGTGCTACCTGTGAACCCCTGGAAGCTCATTTGCATCTACAAATAAAACCTTTCTTCAGGTAGAGGTTAAAATGATACATTGAAATAAATGTGAGCAGATGCACTTACTTGTTGGCTCTTAAGTGTGATTAAGTGTAGAGCTATTTCTTAACTCTATGGTTTGTAACTCTGACCTTCACAATTAGCTCTAGTACATCTGAGAGTGGTTCATTTTCACTGGGCTATCTCTAATCACACTGCAGTTATTCTGTTAATGGTTTTGTAACTATCCAAATCCATCTGCTATGTCTCCCTTCAATGGCTTCCAAGGGCTACTATTATCAGGGTGATCAAGCCAGTTGCTGGCAGGAAAGCTGTCTATTCACAGGAACTGGAAATACATAGTATTTCAGTAAAACTGACTGTAAGAACAACCACAGGGTCAGCCTGGGAGCTCACCTGGCCCAGCAGTGGTAGGTGTCAGAGGAGTGAGACACAGAGCAAAAGTGCAGTGCAGTTCTGCTGCCAGGCCAGGCTCAGATGCTGCAGTCAGGACACTCTGTAGTTGATAATACATTGTGACAAAACATTCCACAGCTTAACAGTTTCAAACCCCACTACCTTATGTTTTGAATAAGCTGTTGCCAGACTGATTTGGTATCTCTTGGCAGCAATCAAGGTCTTGTCCTTTTGCTGGCCTCAGGAGTCTGCTTTAACTGGTCCTTCTCTGCTAACTCCCCTCATGCCCTTCTTTGTATCTTGTCTTGTTCAGTCATGACCTTCTGTTGTGGTAAGACCAAAAATGCAGGCAATATTCAAAATGAGACCAACTGGCACAGTGGCAAAGTGATGTCTTATGGGTTTGGTTTCCTCTCTTATTTGGTTTGTCTTTTTGTCTGTGACTGAGCATTAAAGAACATTATACCACAACTGTCTTTTGTAGCTCCAAAACTAGTTTCTGAGTGGAAGTGGTCAGAAACCACATGCCTTGAAAGTGGGAGAAGTTTACACAGGTACCTAATTTTACATTTACTTTTACTGACCACTTTGTTACTTGGCTTGTTGGTACTGTGAGGTCCTTACACCTGTCTGAACAAAGCATATTCTAGACACAGGAATCTCCATTTCACCTGTATTATTTGGACAAATTGCTGGAAGAAATAATCAAAGATTTGTTGTTTGTTGTTTTTAGGGATGGTCAATATATCACTGTCATTAGTTTTTTCTGATGTACAAAAGTTTTGTAGCCCTATGGAGAACACTTTGTCTGCACAGCCCAAGGGCAAAGCACTTCAGATGCAACTGTATGTCCTATTTAGTTTTTAAATAAGTTTCTATGGACTCTGCGTGCATTGCTTTTGTGTATTGATTAAATAGGAAAGATTTTAGTTTTTTAAAATTATATACAGGGGTTTTTTCAGTGCCTGGAGGATTATAGGTTTGTGTGTGTGTGATACCAGTCTAATACAGCTATTGAGAAAACAAAGGCATCCATAAACTTGCTTTTATGTATTCCTTTATCTTTGTTTCAAGTTAATCGACAAGGAGAGCTGAATTTCTCCACAGGGGTTGGCTCTGGATAAAACAGCCTGTTAGTAACAGGCCCACCTGAGGGCAGGTTGGCAGCTCCAGGACTGTTCCCCATTGAGCCACACAAACAGCTGTGCTGCCCAAATTGCATTCCCCTACTCCCAAGGGAATGTCCTCTGTGCTCTGATTGATTTCTGCCTCTAACACAGCTTTGTGTGGGATTTTCTGGCTTTGAGAGCCATCTACAAAAAGTACATATTGATTGGATCCTCCTGGGATGGGTGAGTCAGAAAAAAACAACAGCCCTTTCTATTGTGTAGCAAAGCTTTTATGAGTGAATAGCCTTAGCTAAAAAACTTTATGCAAACTTTAGAGTACAGACCCCGAAGAACTTCTTGTCAGCAGGAATAACAGCACTTTGAGCTAATGGGCTGTTCTGAAAAGGAGTAGAACAGTAAATTTCTTTCCAAAATAAGTAGAAATTAAGACACTGAACTCATTAAGCAGCTGCCCCGTGAAGTGCTGTAGTGTCTGCTGAAATGTGGCTGCTGCTGAGCAAGATTTGCATTTGTGGGCACTGTGGCACCTCCAGTTACTGCTCAGCAGTGAAGAAGCCTGCAGGGCAGCAACTATTAGCAGAGGGCTCTGCTAACTGATCCATGCCAGCAATTGTGCTGGACATCCAGTGCTGTTATTTTAATTGCTCTCTGTGTTGAGTTTGAAAAAAGGAAAGCACTCCTAGAGAAAGAAAAGGAAAAAAAAAAAAAAAAAAAGAGAGGGGATGAAATGGACATGCTTGCAGTGTTACAAATGCTGCAAATCAGAGCACCATGTCTTCTGGGACCAGCCAGAGAGCACACTGTGCACTATTTGGCACACTGAACCTACCAGGCACAGTCCTTCAAGCAGCTGATGAGAACTCACCAGTTTTTCTATAGTCCAACACTGTGTTTAAAACAGACCCAACTGGGACAAGTACTCATGTACAGCAACGGAAGTGTTGATAGAAGAGGTTGTACCCTGTGATGCAAATTGTTTTCAGTGCTAATTTGCATCCTCTTTTTATGATTTCCTAGACCTGCTTTAGCATAGAAACAGTGAGAATTTATTCACATCTCCAATATGTGCACTAGCAAGTGGAAAAATTTGATTTGAGTTAAGTTGCAAGCGTGTAATTGTTAGAAGACTGTCACACAATGTCAGATCAGTGATCCTCCTAGCTCTGGAAGAAGGTAACTCCAAGTTTCAGAAGACAGAATAAGAAGGTGTAAAGGAGGTAGGTGTAAAGATGTGTGTCAGGCCAATAGCTATACGAATCCTCCCAAGATCATCCAGTGTTGTAGCAGACATGTTGTGACCAGATTGACCCTGAATCTGATAACTTCTGGGACATTGTCATCCTCCTACAGCACTGTTCATATCTCAAGGGGAGAGCTGCAGGATGTGGCTGCACCAGGAGTATCATTATTCTCCTTTGGCATCATCCAAAACATGTTATCTTACCTCCCACTCAGAACTACACCTGCCTTATCAACTGCCACAACAAAAAGCTACTGATGGATGTGCACAACAGTAGCTTTATGGCAATTATTCAGTTACAGCTGATGATTGTTTTGTGTGTGTGTGTCAGCACACCTTAGTGCTTCTGATTTTTTTTATTTGAGCAGGATATGCAGACTAGGCAGTGAAAGGGAAATTTTGGCTCTGCAGGCAGTGCTGGTGGGTGGACCCAGGTACATGGATGCACCACAGGACTCCAAGCAAGGAAGTGCCTTTTCTCACCCACAGCTGCTGCAACCCAGGTGAGTGGGCTGAGGTGCTGGAAGAACATGGCTCATGTAGGGACCCTTCCTACAGACCTGGGAAATATATATTAAGTAAGAGGATTAAAGCCTTTCAAAGATGGAATAAGTTCTGCTTTCATAATATTTTTCGTTTCAGCCTCCATGAGAGTTGGCACAGCCTAGTGTGCTACAAAGCACCCTTTTTTTCCCTTGCTCAGAACATCTTGAATTAATTCTTGGCAAAACTATCTAACTCTGTGTGTAGATAGGAACAAACTCCAGCCAAGCTGGGTCCTCCTGCAAGGCCACTCACCCAGCTCTCTCTGCTCCAGGACTTTGTGAGTACGCAGATTTTCTCTGTGCTCCTGTGGCAGATGGGTGGATGTGGCACAGCAAAGCCACCAATGTCAGGATCCGCATACGCAGCTGGGAAATGCAGGTATCTAGAATTGACACAGAGAAATTATTTTGTAGACCCTAAAGGCAACTGAAAATGCCCAGCAAGAGAGTGCAGCTCAGATCAGCATCTGTATGATCAGATCTCACAGCATGAACGTGCACAGTGAGCTCTGCACTGGCATCTCAGCAGCTCCTCTCAAGAGAGGAGCCATCTGGAAATAGCTGCCAGGTTTGGCAAGATGACTTGAACTGCCACATCTTTGAGAAGCATGGAAATCCATCCCCACGTCTCCCTGTGAGTCACAGAACACTTTCTGCTACACCTTAGTCCCTGACCACACCTGCTGCCACCAGGGGTTGTGTGCTAAAAGAAAATCAATCGAGATGTATGTGTCAATTGCATGTTCTCCACACTGTTTCTCCCCTCCAGGCTTCTCCAAGTGCTGGATCCATTCAGCAACCTGCACAGGCTGGAGCCCTAAGCACCTGCTTGGTGTGGGAGAGGAATCTTTCCAGGAAACTGGTATAATGTGAAAATGCATTTCAATGCGCTTTATCGACCCTCTGAAGGCACCTGCACCATCAGCATGGCTGCAGTCATTGGGGACCTCCCTCCTTACTTACTGGAATCCAATTGATTTTGGTGGGCCCTTGGTGCCTCTGTACACTTTCAGGTCTAGATTTTAAGGATCCTAAGAACATAAAGCAGTGTCAAGTATTTCTGTGTTTTGTGACTGAGCTGGAGAGGGAACTCGATATCCTTTTAGCAATTTGCTTAACTAACATTTTTGAAAACCTATTTTTCTGAAGGGGCAGAAAGAAAATCAGAAGGGCAGCATCTGTAATAATCACTGAATTTGCTTCTGTATTTTTTCCCCTCTATCTTCCAAAAACAAGTGTTATTGCCAAAGTTGATTCTGATTTCCTCTCAGAAACTGTCCACTGTCTCTTCCATGGGCAGTGCTGAAATATAATGCAAATGTGAGCAGTTAAAATACCTGAAGGAGACAAAATCAGATTGGTGTAGTAACTCAGTGACGTTTCCCCCCCACCCTTCCTTACAAAGCACTGCTATTTTACAGCAATAGAAATCCTTTTGGAGTTTTGTAGCTGACTCAGAGCTGCAAGAAGAAAAGAAGAGAAAGAGAGGTAATTTCTAAAATGAAATTAAATTAACCACAAAATCAAATATTTCCAAAGACACTTAATTTCATGTCAGTTCAGAGATGCCCTTTGGATTTATGCCATCTAAAACCAAAATATCAACACACATTTCAGGACTGATGGTCTTTTAATACTCTGTGTTGCACTTCAGAAGCTGTAAGAAATGTAATTGGACTTTGTTATGCCTAAATTAGTAACTAGAATCTATTTTGGAATGCATTCTTCTATTAAAACAAGAAATAATAGAGAGTTTGCATAATTATTAATCTCTTGTAATAATCCTCAATTGTACAGATTACTTTTCAGAAACACGAGCAGTATCTTGCAGACAAGATGATATTTACTGGCTTACTTTTCTTCTGCATGCTCATGGACATGCTAACAGGTAAGATTACTGCTGAATTTATTCTTGTTTATTTTTTCAAGCTGCCAGAAATATTTTGTTACAAATACAGTAACTTGTATTTAGTATTGCTCACATATAAATCCCAACTGTTCTGGCTGTGAGTTATGACCAACAGCCAGGCTAATCTGGTTTGTAGCACTGACTGATTGCAAACGGGGAATTCCTTGCTCTGCTGTTCAAGAAACAAAAATCATTTGGCTACACAGAGAGTTCTATGTGGGCATTAAAGAACTTGTCAGCTTCCAGTTATACATGGGAAATGTTTCGTTGACAGAAAGTCTTTCTGTGCAGGAGCTGTTACTGATGCGTTTCCTCTTTATTTACAGATGCCCGATCCATCCAGGATGGAGATGGTAATTCCTAGTGTGTTTTTATTTCCTTTGTATCACTAATAATTAGGAGAGTAATTTGTAACTCTGAGACTTGATGCTCAGCAGTGACTTTGGCAGGAATGCTTACTAACCTCAGTGAACTATGGAGGAGCTTTCAATTAGTTCTGGTGGAGAAAGAATAGTCAATTTTTAAAAAATTCCTTTAAAATTTATTAAAAGCTCGTGACATATTAATGTATAATAATAGAGCTAATATCCAGTCTTAAAATGAAAAGGGATTACAGTGAAGTTACTCATTCTTTTGTATAAAATCATAACTGGAAAGCACCAGACTTATAAATGTATGGGACATCTGAGAATTTTGTCTGTCCTGAACGATAACGCTATATCTGTCTGGTTTTTGGCAAGAGATACTGACTTTCATGACAAAAAGCTTAAAATTTACAAATTGCCACAAATCCAATTAAAGAAATGTTGGAATAAATCTCTTAGCACAGCTACCCTGTGGTTAATGTCACTTTGTGTGATTAGTCCATTGGATTAGTGTTTGCCTTTGATTAAAAAACCCCTCAACGCCCTAATGATGTTTACACTGGCTTACTGATGATTCTATCATTTAACCTCTCTTTGGCTTTTCAGACAGAACTCTGTCTGAAAACAAAGTTGCAGAGAAGTATCTGCAATAACCAAGTACTGCTATTGCTGGTACTTCTCAGTTAACCAGCAGGACAGCCAGCAGCATCTCCAGTGCACAAATATGCAGAGATTATTATAACACATATGAACAGGACAAATACAGAATAAGGTCTTACATGATTACTTATAATTCAAACCTTTTTCTCCCCTATGCTCCATTCTATTTCTTTATGCCTTTAAAGTCTTTTTAATAGATCATCTGTGCACAGCAAATATTTTTGTGGCAACTTTTGAGAGGATCAGGAGAGTGTACGTCAATCTAGAATCAGAACCCTGTTCAGGCAGTGTACTGTTGCTCTCATTACCAGCAATTATTGCTTTTTTTCACACTGGGCCAAGCAGCAGCCTGCAAAGAGAATCTGAGGTCAGCTGGTATAAAAAGTGAGTCCTCCTCTGCAGACAGCATTTGGCTGGTTCATTTGGTTTGTTATGTGCCATCTGTGCCTGCACGCTGCAAACTTCCCTCCGTAAAATTAAAGTCTGACAACGGGATTGTTGAAGGCTCTTAATTCCTACTAAAGACCCTGGCCCCAAGCTGAGTAGAATGACTCTCATTTATCTAAATGGGTTTTAAATCAAAATAAAATACTGTGTTCAGCTTCGCTGCACAGAAAGACGTGACTGCGGTCTCATCTGCTGTTTACATTTTATACATGCTTCTCTGTTTGCCCACATTTGGGCCCAAGGGTGGTCAGCTCCTGCATTTTCAGAACTGATTTTGTTTTCCTGCTGAATTTGAAATCTTGTTTTGATATTGCTAGAGCAGGCCCAAGTGCAGCAGCTGTCTCCTAGTGGCACAGCCTTTCCTGTCCATCCCCTCAGCTGGTTTCCTACAGTTCCCCGAGAAGAGGCACAAGTCTGCAGTGCCAGACAATGTCAGGGAAGTATGGCCCCAGTCCCTGGGAGTTCTGTGGGCAGTGGAGGCAGCTGCAGGGATGCAGCATAGAGGGTAGTACCTTATTCCTTATATTTCTTTATTGGGCAAAGCAAATTGTGTGGAATGAGGAAAAAGGAAAAATGGCTTTCAATTGCAATCACTCCTTGCCTTTAAATAACCAGCAGCCTTCTAGAAAATAAACCAGCTCCATGAATTCTTGAATTGGCATAAATGTGGATGTGTCACTTCATTCCTGCTCCCCATCTTGTCCCACTTTGTCACTCCTGGTGCATCTGGAGCAGGGAATACCCAGCTCCATTTTCTGCAGTGGGTCATGGAGAGGAGTCATTGGCTCTCCCTGCCTCTCTTCTGCCAGAGGAGAACATCAGCCCCTAAAGGGCACTCACAACCACAAACCGTGGTGGCTTCAGGCCCAAGCTTTCAACAAAAGTTCTTCATATAATAGTAATCTGCAATATTGTATTTTGTTTGGGTTTTTTTAGATCTCTACCAGGAAGCTGTTGCTTTGCCATACTGGCCCTTCTCATCCAATGATTTCTGGTCCTACGTGGAATATTTCCGGACACTGGGAGCATACAACAGGATCAATGACATGGCCAGAGCCTTCTTTGCCCAGTTCCCTTTTGGGAGCCACCTTGGCTACCACGTGCCTGACTATGAGCACTGAGTGCCTTGCTTAGCTTTGCCAGAGCTGCTGCCCAGGTGTTTGGGTGAGCACCTGTTTGCCAGTGAACACCCCTGGGCTGCCCTCAGCTGCTTTGTGCTACCACTGTCTTGTGCAGCATTTCATGCTTTCAATGAGTCTCCTTTTTACCATTTTTTGTAGAGGTGTTGGAGTAAACATCTGACTGCCAGCAAATGCACCTGAACTGTGCCTCACCCACTAAGTGACACTGCAGCCACACGCAGCATTTCATGCTTTAAATTAGTCCCTTTTTTACAGTTTATGCTTCTGCATGTAACAATAAACTCCTCCATTCTGCTGCATGGTTTTGGGAGCTTTTTTTCCTACAGGTGATGCTCACAGCTTTGTCCCGGGAGACCATTCTCTGTGTGTAGGAGTTATTTAATGCTCTGTGTGTACAGGATTTATTCAACCAGTGGGCCCAGCCTGGGGCAGGAAGGGGCTCCAGTATCAGTCGCACCCACCTCGTTTGCAAAGTGATGCCTCGCTCAGGCCTGAGGCAGGGCGGGGCCTGCCGTCGCCCTGGCGACGAGGGCGGGGCGCGCAAGATGGCGGCCTGCCGCGCCGGTTGTCATGGCGACGAGGGCGGGGCGCGCAAGATGGCGGCCTGCCGCGCCGGTTGTCATGGCGACGAGGGCG
>VZTJ01000294.1:76428-117908 GCA_013397795.1 Orthonyx spaldingii
GTGTGCGGCAGGAGGGCGGCCTGCCGCGCCCGTTGTCATGGCGACGAGGGCGGGGCGCGCAAGATGGCGGCCTGCCGCGCCGGTTGTCATGGCGACGAGGGCGGGGTGCGCAAGATGGCGGCCTCCCGGTTTGTAGCCGCGGCAACGGCGCGGCCCCGCCCGGGGGCGGTGTTGGCGGCGGAAGTGACGGCGCGCAGGGGCCGCCATGAAGCCGGCGGTGGACGAGATGTTCCCTGAGGGCGCCGGCCCCTACGTGGACCTGGATGAGGTGAGGCGGGCGCTGTTGTGGCGGTGGGGCTGTGGTGCCGCGGCGCGGAGGCGCTCAGCGGCTGCTTTGGCTTTTTCGCAGGCAGGGGGAAGCACCGGGCTGCTGATGGATCTGGCCGCCAACGAGAAAGCGGTGCACGCCGACTTCTTCAACGGTAAGGACCGCCGTGCTCCGGGGGGCTGCAGGTTATCTCAGCAAACCTCGCATGGCTTCTCTCTCGTGGCTTTGGTGCCTGCTGGTCGCTAAACTTCTCGCTAGCCACGTCTGTGGGGAGCGGTGTGAGAGCGCTTCCGTGCAAAGCGATGCAGGTGGGAGCGGTAAAATGCGGGGTTTTTAAACTTTCCAGGAAGTTTTAGCGTGTTATTCGCTACAAGGAAGAATACCTTGGTCTGTTCACATAACAAATAGCTTATGTTAAACAGTGCAAATGCATGTAAAATGTGGGTAGGACTTTAAAAATGTGTCTCTGGGTGTTAGTAGTTTACAGTTAGTTCATTAATCTCTCAAAGTACACGTGCATATGTATCCAAACGAAAATAAAACATTAATATACTTTCTGCATTTGAAAGTCGGCTGTATGCATATAGAATCTCAGACTTATAAAACGGCCTGGGGTGGAAGATCATCTTGTTACACCCCCTGCCATGGGTAGGGACACCTTCCTCCCTTCCAGGTTGCTCCAAACCCCATCCAACAAGTCCCTGAACACCTCCAGGGATGAGGGAGCCACAGCTTCTCTGGGAAATCTCTTCCACTGCCTCACCCCCCTCAGAGGGAAGATTTTTTTTCAAATACCTAAACCTTTATTCTGTCAATTTTAAGCCATTCCCCCTCGTGCTGTCACTCCAGGCCCTTGTGAATAGTCTCTCAGTCTTTCTTGTAGGCTCCCTCAGGTACTAAAAGGCCACAGTTAGGTCACCCTGAAGCTTCTCTTTTCCAGGCTGAACAATCCCAATTCTCTCAGCCCACATGTAAGTATTTACAGCTGCTTTGAGAGAGAAGAGCTACGTATCTTGCCACTTAGGGGGAGAATATACACCACTGTGCATTTGGTTGCTAAAGGGGTTTTTGTGCTTCTGAAGAAATACATTTAGACATTACATCAGTGAGTTTTAGATGTTATTAAATCTGATTGCTGTGGTACTGTTAATAGCACAAACTGGTATTAATTCCAAAATAAATATGTTTCTCATGTTGCTCAAGACTTAGACTACAGGAGTAAAAGGCAGTTCTACCCTTAGCAGTTGTGGGGGCCACCCAGCTATCTGTTGGAGCCAGCATATTCAAGAGCAGTTATTTCCATATATTTCTACCATCACAGTGTGGTATTGTATATTCCATTGGTAGTTTAGGACTCTTCTAAATGAGGATTCGTCCTCAGTTTATTGTACAGTACTTGTATATTGCCTTCTGTAAGAATAAAGACTTGTATTCAGTTAGGTTATTGTTTATGTTCAGTGTACCAAGAACATGCAAAGCTGAGTAGTTAAGAGTACTTCCAAAGGTAACTAGAACCATTTCACTAGGGGGAGATGTGTTCTGAGACAGAAAGGCTATTGGCACCTTTAAAGCAATTAAGTGTTTTTAAGGAAGGGCTTTTTAACACCAATCCCAGTTTGTTAATCAGAATTTAGGGGTGTGTGCTTGGATGCTATGACCAAAAGCCAGAATTCTGCAGGAATGTCTACACCTGAGACTTGCTGCATGCATAAAGCTAATACTCAGTTCTGGACTCTGGGATTCATGCTTGAGCCCCTCTGTGATGGCTACGTAATAACTTTATGAAAATCCTTCCTTTGAAGCTTTGCTTTTGTGCATTTACCTGTAAAGCTTGTATTGTGCATGTGCCCCTGTATAATTTGTCCATGATAGAGAACGTGCATGGGTCTGTCTGCCTTTGCTGTCTCTTCCTGCCCTGATGCTACATTTCTAATAACTAATGATGCAGCAACTCTCATTCACTTAATTCACCTTCATTTCTGTCCTTAATCCAAGTAATGAAGTACTGTACTTGTATGCGCATTTGGAACAGCTGAAACTTTTAAAGTTAATTTTTGTCTTGTTTTTCTGACTAGATTTTGAAGATCTCTTTGATGATGATGACATCCAGTGAACTTAGTTGTCCAGCTATGCAGTGCTGAGATGTGGATTTTTCTCTAGGATCATCTGTGCAGTCCGTTATTTATTAAAGTAATCAAAATGGGAGAATCACAGAGGGGGGAAAAAAAACCCTGTATAAACTGCATGGGGAATATGAAAACCAAGGAGGAAACTGTGCACTGTTGTTTCTAGGAGGCTGTGTGTAGATTTTCCTGGAGTTTTATTTGCTGATGTGCTTATTGAATAAAATGCTGAAAAAAACCCCCCTCCCTGGCTTATACTTGGAAAGTAGATATTGCTGTCCTCTGAGCTCCCTTAGAGTGATCATTTTGGTATTAAATAATTCACTATTGCTTTTGGGTATTGCATTAAAGATATGTGGTAGGGCATATTGCTGCCTAGAAAAGTTTTGTTCATCCCACAGTAAAGGATTGTCTTGGGATAAGATGGTTGCTTATTCTGAATAGTCCAACTCATTTGTTGGTCACACTAAGAAGAGTGTGGGTTGTCTTTTGTTTCAAGTCAGAGAGCTACCATCAGTACTTCAATTTACATTTAGGAAGCACAGAAACAAAAAGTAATTTCACCTTGATATTTTAAGCAGAGAAATGTTCTGACCCCAGGCCATGGGAATGCTTGGATTTCAAAATATAATTTCATTCTTGAGATTGTACTTTGTAGAAAGAAAATAATTTTGGGTTTCTGTTCTCCTGCAGCAGGTAATGCAATTATTTGTACTTAGAGGTATAGTGTGTGTGAATCAGGCTGTTGAAATGCTAGTTCAGATTTTTACACAGATTTTTTCAGAACATAGAAATGTTTCAGTTTTACCCTTCAGCAACCAAACTGAATCTCTGAATAAAAGAAACAGGTGAGTTTTTAGTATATTTTTTCAGAGGCAAGAGCATAATCCTGTCTAATCTCAAATGCATTCTGTATTCCATAAGTGGATCACTGCCTTAATATTGTGACTGATCTTTCTTTAAACACTTCACATTGCTTAAATTTCAGTGAAACCCTTTCCTCTCATATTTGTCACATTATTTCTTTAGTTTGCCTTAAAAAAGGAAATCTTAAATCTAACATCTACTGTTTTGACCAGTGAGCTTAAAAATGTAAGCACAATAAACCCAGTAGGATTTAGGTGTCTTTTGATTGTGTTCCTGTGGATTTCTGAACAGCCTGTGTTTCATCACGCAGTGCACGCTAAATCAGCATTCTGACATTTACTCTGCTTGGTGCCTGGCATTGTGCTGTGTCCCTGAAGGAGCAGCCTTGCCCAGTCTCCTTTCCCTCTTAGTGCTCGCTTTGCTGAGAGCCTGGGGTGTCCAGTTTTCCTCACTGAGACAGAGGCAAAACAATCTGAGTGGTGGCAAGTGTGCTTGGGCTGTCTCTGGCTTTGGTGCTGTGCTTTCTCCAAACTGGGTTTTGAGAAATGAGTTGCTGCCAGGAAATGGAGGCTTTATTTTGGGCAGGTGCAAAAGATGAAATAAGATTCAAGAAGCAACTCTCCTCCTCTTCTCTTTTATCTAATTTTGCTGATTCCTCAGTATGGTTTTGGACTACTGCCTTGTCAATGTTTTGTACATACTGCTTTGTTTTTCATTTGCTTCCTTAAGTTGTAAGAAACTTGAGCCGTAAGTTGATCACAGCAGCAGGAGTATATTCTGTGATACAAACCCATCTTGAACAGTTCCTCTTCAGTATGGATGGTGTTCTCTGCTTTAAAGGTGTCTAAAACCTCAGTGAACATTGGTTTGAAGGTGCTAATGGTGAGTGGTTCTAGTTTTGTAACATCTCTCTTGATCAAAATATGGAGCTCTCTCCATGGAACTGAGCAGAGGGCAAATAGTGCTCCTGGGTCCAGCAGGAAATTTCATCCTGGTAGGATATAACTATCCATTCAAGGTAGGTATAGCTAACACACCTTTTTGTGAAGATTTCTAGAAACTCAGGGTTTCATGTAGAAAAGCAGCATAAATCGTACTGCTGGCATGTGGGAGGTATGGTATGTGTGTCTGTGGGGAGGGAACTGAATCTGGGCAGTGTGTAAAAGGGTTTGAGTTAATCAAAGCCCTTCTGAAGAAAGCTGTGGAAGCTCATGAACTGCCTGGGTATGCAGCTACTGGGAATGCTGGGGGTTCTTGAGTATTCCCAGGTGCTCTCCTGCTAACTGAGCTTGCACTTCAGTCTGATACCTGTGTGGGTTTCCTGGGATTGAATGAAATGAAAGGAACATTCAGAGTTGGGATGGGATCTTACCATCATGTGTATTACGTCATCTCTCTCTGAAGAGGGCTGTCAGTGTGTTAGAACTTCCATCAGGAGCTGTAATTTGGGTCCCTTCTGGAATGGTGTTAGATGAAGAACAAAATGCCCTTCAGCTTCACTTTGTTTCATTTGTCAAGAGTTTTGGTCTAATTAGTCTGTGGGCAATCAGCCTGTTGTCAGGAAATAATCATAAGATGACAAAATCTCTAATAAAAATTGATGTAAAGGGCATTTAACTGCCTCGGCCAATTAATTTATTGAGCTTTGATTGCTGTCCCTTTTGTGGAGATTGACACCTCTCATAGTAAGTGTTTCTTAGGGAACAGGCCTGTTCTAACAGCAATATGCACACATTTAGACTGATGTGTACTAGTTTATAAGCTGCTGGATACTGCTCAGTGTTTCAATGTCCAAATGAAGGCTTTAGTCTGAATAGATTTGTGAATTGGCCCAGTGACTGCAGTGGGACAGCTGGCAATCTATAAAGCTGACCTGTCTGAGACTTGGCAGGATGAGGTCCCAAGTGCTGAAATGCCTTAGAAGGGTGTAGCCAGTGGTGCAGCACAGATGAAAAGGAATTCCTTCAAAACACTTAAATGTCAGTCTGTTCCCTTCCATACTCGCAACAGGCCAAGGCTCTGTTTGCAGGGAACTGCAAACTGTCCCAGTACATTCTTTGGAAATAAGGATGTGCAATCTGTTTTGAGCTGAAAAGAATCCAGTCATTGTGAGAGAGAGAAGGTTGCCATGCTAAAGGAAGCTGGCTGTCATCTGTGTATAGTATTTCTGCAGTGCTGCTTCTGAGCTGGTTTCCAGGTTATCCAGCATCCAGTGCTCCACTGCTCTTCATGTGAGCAGGAACAGGCAAGCTCAGACCTTGTCTGGCAATAGTGGGTTTTCCTTGGTGGCTTTTTGCTTAGTTAGCTTCCAGGGAATGAAAAGTTTTCCTTTTAATATTTTATTTCAATAATTGAAGTGGAAGGTATTTTTAATGATAAAGAAGGAATTCGTTTAGATGAATAAATTGACTCCTTCCTGCTTCCCTGGGGTGTTGAGAAGCTGGCAGGCATCTTCCTGCTCTCAATGTGCAGTTGTTCAGCACATGAGGACGTGCTGGGCAGATGACAGTGCAGCCCTGTTCTCTGTGAGTCCCTGGTGGTGATGGGGCTGCAATGCCAGTGTCACTTCAGGGGTATTTTGGAAAAGCACAAATCAAGTCAGTCCTTGGCAGCAGGGGTGGCTTTGAGCACAAAGATTTGCTTCTGTGTTTTTGCTTTCAGGTTTATTTATTTTTTTAGTTTGCCCTTTATATTTGCTCCAGTTGGCCTTTGCCAAGCAGCAGGGTTAGAATCCTGACCCAAATTAACAAACCTTTTAGTCAAGCTGCTGTAAGGAGTTCAGAGCAGAGGGAGACAGGAGCAGTGTCTTTTAAAGCTTTTAAAATTCACAAATAGGACTATTTTGCTTGCTTTCTTATTTATGAAAAAAACTTAGGTAATCTTGTACAAACTCAGGTAAACTTAAAGCCTCCTGGAAGAAAGGACTCTATTTTGAATATTATAAATACACAGATGAGAATGTTGTGTATGAGGAGGGCTTGGGGATATGTATTGCCAAGGGAAAGTGACCAAGCATCCCTGGTGCTGACAGGAGCTGCCCCACCAAGGGAGTCCCAGCTGGGGATGCTTTGGGAGGACACTTCAGAGGGGATTCCTGTCACAGGCCAGTGGCTCTGTCCTGTCAGAGAGCTTCCTAGTCAGGGCCTGCCCCCACTCCCAGCTCCCAGTGCAGCTTGCTGAGCAGTGTCCTGCCCTGGCCTTCTGGTCTCATGCTGCTTTGAAGCTGCCTCTGCATGGCTGGGGCACAGGTGCTGTGGTGTAGGAATCACCTTCCCTGTGCTGTGCCTTATCCAGGATGACAGATCCACCTTGGCCTTACAACACTTGCCAAAAACGTGGCACAGAACTAGGATGGCTTTTCTGGAAATCCCTGTCAAGGGGCAGAGAAGCTGTGCTGTCCCGACTCTTTTGGGCAGAGCTCCACTGTCACAGATGCCCAGATTTTCAGAGGGAGCTGGGTGTGTTGGTTCATACCCCCTGTCCTCCCCTGCCTGACTCCAGAAGGGAATCAGAGATTGGCTTCAAGTGTGATCTCTCTGCCTCCCTCCCTGATGCTTCTCCATAAACCTGTCCTGCTTTATGGGAGGGATCCCATAGATTGCTTTGAGGGTGGGAAATCCCTGCAGGAGGAAATAAGTATTGACATTTAATGCTTGCATTTCACTGGGAATAAATGTTTCTTTCGCCTTGGACTGGCTGGAGGGTAATGAACTGCTCCTCCATGTGAGGAAGTCTCCCAGTGTTCTCAAAGAGCAGTGGGCTGGGCTGATCTGGGATGAGTCCAAGGATGAGCTGAGGGTGAGTTTGCTGACTTACAGTCCCATGGCAGACGGAGTCTTTTCATCAGGTACCTACAGCCAGCACAAATGTCATAGAAACCTGTGGCAACCTGGGCATGCCCTGATTTCCTCCACAGTATTTCAAAGACTTTAATTCTGATGGCATTTCTCATATGGAACAAGAGTGGCTGATCAGCCAAATATCAAACTTGATCCCAATCCCTGTGCCTGCTTCCATGATGAACACCATACTTCAGAAATGCAAGTCTTGCAAGCAATTTATCTTTTTCTTGTAGCTCTTCATGGTCTAGTGCAGCTGCTATTTGTATTCCAATTAATTACTGGCACAAGTGATTACATGGGGTTGAAGTACAATTAGGACCAGCCTATAATTGTGTTTGAAAGGGCTATGGATGCTTTTACAGATGGTTTCCCTGCTGGATGAGACTGGCCAGTCTCTCCAGCTGTCTCCAGCTTTCCACGTTATTTCTCCCTAATTGTTAGTTCAGTGACTTCAGTCTTTCATTGAGGAGTGTTCTTGCTTTCTGCCTCTAAAAGTACATTAGCTTCTACACGGAAAAGCATCTGTTTAAACCTGCCACAGCCAGAGAGGCAGTAAATAGTGAGACATAACTTTGTACAAGGCATCTACTGTCAGGATTGATTAAAAACCACAAACTAAAACACTTAAATTTGCTGGAGAGCAGGTGATTCTATGACCTCTCAGCATGTCAGTGTTGTTCTTGCTCTTTTGTTACAAGATAATTGTGTGTTCAAAGCACTGTGTGATCCTCAGGAGCCAGCCCAGGCCTTGGAGGTGTGCCTGTGTCAGCCAGGTTTTCCCCTGCCATGGGTTTAGGCAGCATGGAGGGACAATAACACCACAACAACTCCAGAATGGAAAAAGGCTGGATTCCTTAGGAACTCCTCTGAGCTCATCCCCCAGGACCTCATTATCCCCCCAAACCCTATCTGCAGCTCTCCCTTAAAAGCAGCACGAGGCCAGGGTGGTGCCCTGCAGCTCCCTGTCCATGGGCTACCATGGTCAGCCCGGCCATGTGCCCCTAACAGTGGCAGAGCTGGCGAGGTGGAGGTTTGATATCCATCCCACACACAGGAACTTGGAGGTGCTGGGCTATAAGGACTCCCCAGGGTGATCGCTGGCCGTGCTCAGCTGCTGTTCCTGAAGCTTGTCAGCACGTTCTGGCTGGTTAACACCCCCATGCAGACCCCTGCAGGGGCTGGGCAGCCTCAGGAGGCAGGAACAGAGGTGAAAAGGCAGCTATGGGGCTACAGTGGGGCAGAGGGTGGGGGTGCTTCTCTGCCTGCCCTGTGTCTGTGCTTGCTTTGTTGATGGAGTGAATCTCTGTTGGGAGCATTCGCCTTATGGGAGAGATGGGAGGTGGCTTAAACGGGAACGTGGTGCCTGCTGGGAAAGTGTGTGTCTCAGCTGAGCAAGAATCTTGCAGGGATTTGAGGTGAAAGACATCTTAAAACAGTCCCAATCCCTAAAGGCAGGGCTTTGGCCCTTGTTTCCATGCAAAGGGGGTTTGCCTTGTTCACAGCCTGCTGCCTGGGCTGCTGTGTTTGCTGGGTTTTGAGGTGCCTGGCTGGGACAGGCATCAGCAATGCAGGTACTCTCCTGGAGTATCATGGTGAAGCTGCACTTCAGTGTTTGTGGCTCTGAGAAGGGGGAAGAGTCAGTACACAGAACAGCAGTGCCTTAATGGCTTTCTTGACAATTTCTCCCGAGTCTAAGCCTCTGAGTGCTGGTGTACTGGATAAAGCTGTAAGCTGGTTTGCTTCTGCTGCATGGCAGCAAAGAAAGCAATAACTTGTTTTGGCTCCCTCTTGGGAAATAGTCTTTAAACTTGTACAGTCTCCTAATGTTTATCCCAAATGCCTCTTAGTACTCTGTCTGTTTCAATTTTCCCTGCCTTCTGAAGATTCATCTGAAAACATTTGAAAGAAAACAGTGCAAAAGCTCTGACTTACTCCTTTCAATTTAAGCTTCTTATGCTATTTGATCCAGCAAATGCTGCATTTTTAAATCTCGTTTTGGACTTATGGTTTGTGTTTTGTTGGTTTGTGTTTGGTTTGTGTTTTTTTACCTTTGCCCTGTTCCCTTCCCATTAATTCCCAAAATAAGAGCAGGGTTTTTCCCAGCTCTCTGAATTTAACATGACCAGACTGAGCATCAGTTTCACCCTTGCTAAATCCAGTGTGCTTGAAGCCTCCAGGGCCAGCAGAGGCCCTTGCTCTGGATGGCCACTCAAGCTGGGTTCAAGATATTTGCTTGGGGAAACAGTCTGGAAACCAGAACTCATCCAGAAAGGATGCAATTCAGTGTAAGGTGGCGAGATGCTGAAGCCCTGATGAAAGTTAGAGTGTGGAGTGTTTCTTGAGAAAGCAAAAGGGGGGGTATCTGTGTGTTTGCTAGCTTATGGTGCCCCCCAGCTTGCTGGGAAAAAAAAAATAAATTCCTGGGCTGCCTGGTGAGGCTAAGAGTGTATCCCTTTCTTCGAGTCCTTCCCAACAACACACACAAAAATGTTGAAACATTCTCATTGAGAGAGTTTTTTATTGTTTTTTATTTGCAGTGTGGTAATTCACTGGAGTGTGGAAAATGATGTTGCAAGTAATTTCAGTTGAAACTCTTAATGCTGTTTCGTGCTTGTAATACTGCATTAGCTCTGATCTGTGTTAGCTTGTTCTGAAGCTTAGTAGCAGGAGTCTTCTTTGAATGTATCTGAGAAACCATCAAATCCTCTTTTAGCTAAAAGTCAGGCAAGCTCCTTGGAGAGCAGTTTAATGGGATTGACACTAATTCCAGCCTTAGCACTCTTCTGCATTCAGGTAAGATTGCCCAGAGCTGGGGCAGGGCCTGGGGGTGTTCATCCCAGGAGCCCACTCCCCAGGGGAGGCTTCATCACCACCTGGAGCTCTGCCCAGCTGGTGGGCAAACCCTGGCTTATGGCACACTTAGGGCCTGGAAAAGTAGGAACACAGCTGATAGATCTCAACTTCTGGGTGCACTTGGGACATGTGTAGAGGGGAGATGGGACAGGATCTCTGTGGCCACCTCAGGACCCCTGAAACCACACCTTCATTGGGCTGCCTTTGTTGTGTGGCCTCACTAGTGCTCATAAGGCTTCTCAGATAAATCACAGGAGAAGATCCCTGCCCTAAACCAGCTTGCTGTCTGCATTAGAGATAACAATAGGGGATAAACATAAAAGGAAAATCAAAGGATTAAAATAAGTGGGAATTAATAACCTGAATATATACAAAGATCTGGGCTAAAAAAAGGGAGACAACAAACCAGGAGTGGAGTCAAAGGCCCTAATAAGAGGGAGTTAAAATTGAGCCATCTGTTCCAGCTGAAAACAAGAGCACTCTGCTTCTGTGAATAGCCTTCTCCCTCTTCTACTCAAACTTTAAAATGCTGGCTAAAATTTCTACAATTGGTTTAAATGGATTTAGGTGGCTGAAAAAGGGAAATTTAGAATGTCATATTTAAATGCAACCAATTTTTCTGTTCTCACTTGGAAATTTTAAAAAAAGGTCAAGCCAGTTGAGAATTATTTTTTCATGATATGGCAGGAGCGGTATTTGACTTTGGGCTGAGGTTTCCACAGGAAAGCAAGAGCAGAGGTAGGAGTGAACTCTTGGTTCCATGGAAGTACTGGTACATTCTCACTGATTTCACAGGAGAAAGGTCCCCCCTTGGCATTCGTTGCCCCTGCAAAAGGCAATTTTCTGGTAAATACACTATAGCTATAGCGCCAGTGCCCCAGGACATGTCTGGGGTTAAGCCACCTCATCCTTTTCCATGCAACACCTCTGACTTCAGTAGTTTTCTGGGTCAGGGTACAGGAGGAAGCCCATGAAAGTGGAATCATTGAGGTTGTCAGCGTAGACACCATTTTTGTCCCCGTTCCCGTACACCTGAAGCCAGACCTCATCCCCAGAGCTGAGGTGCAGCAGGACAGAGCCACTCGCTTGGTCAACGTTGTTCTGGAACTGGTCATAGGTGAAGATCACGGCCTTGTCCTTCCTGTAGAGGCTGACCTTGACGTCCGACAGGTAGACTGTGAGGTGGTAGGCGAAGTAGTAGGTGCCGGGGACATTGCAGAGGAACTTGCCCGTGCTGGGGTCGTAGTGGCCCTGCTCGTTGTAGAAGATCTTGCTGAAGCGGATGGGGACGTTGGGGGCAGGGCTTCGCTCCGTCAGCCCTACGCTGAAGGCAGAGCGGTGGACAAAAGCATCTTTGCCCTTCTGCCCTGGGATTCCAGGAATTCCGGGAGATCCAGAAGGTCCGGGAAACCCTCGGCTTCCTACTGGGCCTGGTTCACCTTTGGGACCTGCTGGACCTGCAGGACAGAGTGGGGACCGGGAGCTGTGTTTGCACTGTGTTGGCAGCTGCTACCGAAACGCAGAGGGGGCTGTGGCATGGGACCTGCTTGGCAGTACAGAGCCAAGGAAAGGCTCAGGGACCTCAAGAGCCCCCAGGAGCTGAGGCAGCAGTGGAAACCCCGCTCACCCCCCACCCTGGCTGTGTGAGAGCAGCATGTCAGGAAAAACATCATTAACTGGGGAAACAAACCCCACACCAAACTCTTTGACTTGGGTTATGGAATCTCCACCCCAGGAGATAATCAAAAGCCATCTGGATAAAGATCAGGCAGGGACCCACTAGACATGAAACCTCTTGGGACTGGGTCTGGGGCTGCCTGTGGACTCAAGCACCAACATACCACCTGTTCCTCACCAACCTTCATCTCCTTTATCTCCCTTTAGTCCATCTCTTCCATCTTTCCCGTCCCGGCCAGGGACCCCGTTGTGGCCAGGGTAGCCGGGTGCTCCTCCCATCCAGTTGGCACATGGCATTTTGGGGTCAGGCTGGGTGTCCTGGGCAGCCACCCCTGTGGAGTGTGGGGCCATCAGCAGCAACGAGCACAGCAGGAAGCCTGCCAGGCCCCTCATCGTTGGTTCCTGACGCAGTTAAGCGCTTTGTTAACTTTCAAGGTTAATAGGGAAAAAAACATGAACACTTTCCCCCTGCCCCAAATATCAGAGAGGCACAGAAGACTCAAGTTTGAGTCAGCACATCCAGTGCACAGAGGAGCAAACACCAGCTACTCTGCCAGCACTCACGGGCTCTGTGCACAGGCACAGACGTTTCAGCACCGAGCACTGCAGATGCAGGGTATCTGTGGCTGATCTCCTCACAAAGCTCTGCTCAATTAGCCACAATAAGCCCTGGCTCCTGCCAGGGTGAGTGAGCAGCTGATGGAAGGTACTGGTCTGGCAGAGCCTGTCTTAAACCCTCTAAAGCCTTGAAGCCAGGCAGGGGTGGTTTGTCACTGCACATACAGCCTGCTCACCTGGGTCTACCTTACATCAACAGAAACCACAGCCACACTTCCCAGCTCCTCTGAGCCACCATATGAAATTACAATGCTGGAGTTTTTTCCATCTGAATTGTTTTTTTGATTACGGGAAGACAAATTGTGCAGTGTTTAGGCACTGTGGAATTGTATTTCTCTTTAATCTGGCTGCTTTGCTGGTCAGAGCAATTAGTGCAGCTGCCCAAAACCAGGTTGGTGGTGATACCCTACAGCCTGCCTGGCTTTGTCCTGGTGCTCCCAGCTCTTGGTGGGCTTTGAGTCAGATTTTAGGACACAGGTATCTTAAAATGACCATTGTTGTGTGATGCTGCCCCTCAGGCAGAGTTTATACTCTGGAACAGTAAAGATATCCTGTTAGGAGCACTGTAAGTGGCATAATAGGTAATAAAAAATGAGCATCAGCATGGCAATTAGAGTCCCTTAGCTCTGTAATTTCCAAGAAAAATAATATTTTGGAGCAATTTCTCTGCAGGGTTGATTTTCCTAGGCAAGCAATTTAAATGTCATATTTTAAATAATGTCTTATTAGGTCTTGTGTAATTGCTTCAAAGGAAGCTAAAGAAATGTGCTGGTTTTAGCTGGGGCAGAGTTCATTTCCTCTGTCATGGGTAGCATGGGTTGTGTTTTGGATTTGTGCTGAACACAAGGTTGATAACACCTGGATGTTTTTGTTATTGTTGAGCTGCACTTGTCTTTCTTGGGGGTTATTTCTCTCTCTTTGCTATTTTCCTTTTCATTACAATTTATTATTATTACTACTTTTTTTTTTCAATTATTACATTGTTCTTATCTCTACCCATGAGTGTTCTCACTTTTACCAGTGGAATTCTCTCTCCCCCATCCTGCTGTAGCAGGGGTGAGTGAGTGGCTCTGTGGGGCTCAGTTGCAAGCTGGGGTTAAACCACAACAGTAACAAAGAGGTTTCCACGGTTTCAGTTTTTGCAGAATATTGAGGGGGCTTTGAAAAAAAAAAAACTTAAAAGCTCTGTTTAATGGCTTTGGTGAGCAGTGCCTAATACTTAAAATCAGGAAACTCCCAAATTCATGCCCACCAAGCCAGCAATCCAGCAGCCACACAGCGCTCTGAGATGGGGCCAGCACCCTGGCGTGGGGGCAGTTTTGGGGCTGAGGGTGCTGTGGGGTCCAGTGGGCACAGCCTGAGCCCTTGGCAGTGTTCCTGAGTCCCTGCACTTTGGGAAGCAAAATGCCCCTTCACAGAAAGGGATGTAGTGATTTTCCATGAACCAGCGTGGACCAGTGAAACTGAGGTCTGTAAGTCCTGAAAGTGGCTTGGTTTGGTAAGCAAGGATGTGCATAGTGATCCCACTGTGACATGGCCCCCTTGCCATGCCCCAGTGGTTGGCACTAAGCAGAGGGATCTTTGTTCCCCCTGCCTGGGTCCTCTCCAGCTCAGGTACATGTATGTACCCTCCCAAAATCAGCACAAGCTGTCTAGGGACACCAAACTGTGTTAAAACGTGGTGGTGATCCATAAAACTCTGGCTCAAAATTGTGTTTCTTGAGCTGTGTGCTGATGATTTCATCAGGGTTTGTTCTGCTTTCTCATATGCTGCCTAGAACTCAAATATAATTTCATTTTAGTGGTGTGCCCCACAGCCAGGTCTTCTATTGGTGCAAAATAATCCCCTCCTATAAGGTCACAAGCAGTGCAGGTGTGAGGAGCCAAAGCAGGACTCCAGGGAGCTTCTCTGGGAGCTGCTCTGTCCAGTTTGCTCTGAAGGGCTCGGAGCCATGCCCTCCCCAGCATCAGTGCACACACATCACACACTCAGTGCTCTCCTTTCCCATGAGAAAAGTGCTGTGATATGCAAGGAGAGAACTACTTCTATCCCTACAGTTTAACTCAAGCATAGGCGGTTTCTGTGCTTGAGAGGCCAAGGAATTCTCTGGCATAAGTATGTCTTAACAAAGGAGAAGTTTTAAGCTGTGTCTGCTAGATCTGAGCTTAAAGTCTGCTTTAGAAGTGGCATCCCTTTACTCAGTCTTTCCTACTTCCTTTTGGTTTTCCAGCTGATGCTTAGCATCAGTTTAACATGAAATAATCTGAATATTTGAATCCATATTAGAATGTCAGTCATACCTTTTGGACAAGAAATAGATGAACTCTGTACTGCTGGTGGTTTTCAGTTATTGCCTTGGCAGCTGCTGTATTAAAAGTGCATATGCATTATAGGAAGCTTGTTCGTTTATCAGCACAAGCCAGGGTAGCATTTGTAAGAACAATGCCATTCCTAAGGGCTACATAATGATTCAGAATTTGAATTTCAGATAGCACTATATAAATATTATATACTCAAAGCCCCCACACCTTTCTGCACAAAACAGACCAAAAAATCCATCTGTTTTCCCACTGGAGAATTTTCCTTAAAGGGTATTAGCCAGGGCTTTGGCTTATGTCAAACTTTTTTCTTTTTGTAATTCTCGTAATATAGTTTTTGCTGACATTCCAGCGGTGACTTGTTCCAGAGGGCTCACACCTTAAATGTGAGTGGTGCAGGTTTCTGGTGAAGAACTGATGCGACTCAGGGAGATTTGGAGCAAACCCAATCTTCCCTGGAGTCTCTGAGGAAAGAGGTGAATTGAAAGGTGCTGATGCAGTACTTACTGTTACACCCATGCAGTTTTTCACTGTTGTTCCTGGCTACTTTTTGATTTAGGAGTTCTGTTCTCTAAATAGTGTTTCCAAAAAGGGGAATATGAATCCAATGGAGATCAGCTATTCTTGGTTTAAAATACTCTCTGGCTATTACAAGAATAACTCTGAAAAAGATCTTTTCTTGCAAACAGAAAAGTCTGTCCAATTCAGCCCAAAAGAAGCAAAAGTCCTGAACTTAGTAAGGAGGGAAAAGAAAATCATGCTTACCAGCTGCTTTGAGTCCTGGTTGGCTTGCTGCAGTCTGTTTAGAGAATGAAGTCTGACTATCGCATTGCTGTCCCTAAGGGCACGGGGAGCTGTCAGCCCAGACACTGCACTTTCCATTTGCTGTTGCGCATGCTGACCTAAAAGTTGGGTTTTCCCATTAATTTTTCCTGGACATAACTAAAGTTTTGGAACACATATATAATCCACTGGGATAGCTAGTGAAGATGGCCTTACAGGGAAAAGGTGGGTTTGGGAATTGGACAGGAACTGGAAGAGCGGTGGTTTGCTGGAGAGCCCGTGTGAGAGCCTGCTCAGCCAGGGCTGTGCTTGTCCAGCACAGGCTGCTGCTCTCTGCAAATTGGGGAAGTTGTTAGTGGCTGGCGGAGAAAGTGTGTCCAGCTTGCAGTAATGCACGCACATGGGGCTTTCAGCGTGTTAGTAAATGAATTATTGTGGAATAAGTTTGGGCTTCTCCTTTTAACTGCAAGAACCATTTGTTCCTGGAGGCTGCTGCCACACCAAAGAAGGGCAAAGCTGCCCGAGGGGGAGGGCAGCACTGGGGGAAAGTTGCTTTTTAAGGCACCCAAGCATGTGCCAGCACTAATGTAAATGACTGGAGTAATTTCAGCCCTAGGATGGCTTTCCACCTATCGAGCTTTTTGGCTCTAGGTCAAAACAAAGTCTCTTTCTTCCTGTATCCATCTCCTTCCAAAGCAGAGGTTGAATCTTAGCTAGCAGAGGCTTTTCTCTGCAGCTGCTCTGGGGCAGTTCAAAGTTAGCTAGGTGGAACCTTGGCAAACCTGAGCTCCCAAAATCACACCAGGAAAAAATAGTGTGATGTGTGGTGTTGCAACTGGGCATGGGGAGCTGGTGTCCTTGTGAGAGGGGAAACTCATCCAAGTGAATGCCAGCATGGCAGTATTCTGAATTGCTGAGTTGTTTTCAAGACCTGGCTATCTGGAGGGGCTAAAATGATATATAAATGAGCACATAAATAATTTTTATATGTAGAGCTGGGAGTCAGCAAGAGTGAATTTTTAAGCCTGAGGAGAAAGTGCAGAAGGGAAGGAGGCACAGGACATCTGCATACTGCTTGCCTTGTTTTGGTCAAGCCTGTAGTCCAGCATTTGAGGAATATTTTAGTTTTTGTTGAATGATGGCTTTTCCATGCAATGTTGAGACTTAAAACCATCTCTCATGCAACCCTAGTAAAATATGACAGTGATCTAGTTAGATCTGGTTTGTTATAAATGTGAGTTTCTAGAGCCACGTACATTTGTACGTGCACGTTGCCAATATTTCTGTCAAAGTCTCCTGAGCAATGAATGGAGGAACAGGATCTTGGAACTGAAATTGGACCTGCTGTTGCTGTGGAGGGAGAGGTTTTCAGCTGCTCCTGCCCCAGGTGTGAGCAAGACAAGGCCGGTGCCCCTGCCAACTTTCTGCTTGAACCCCAAAATGTATGATTGGGGTATTTGTTAGGCTGCCAGGAGCTGAGGATTGGACCTGAGTTGTTTAACAGGTAGTGCTGTAATTACCTCGTGCTCTTTCAATTCAGTTGTCAGGGAAATACCACAGTGATAAATTTTTCAGTGGTCCATCAAACATCTTCCCAAACATTATCCATGCCTCCCAGAAAAGAGGTGCAAGTTTATCTCTGGGGGTACAACCAGCTGAAACAACCTGTGGCACACTTGCTTGTGCTTATGTTGTGTTGCACACTTGGTTTGCAGATTCATGCTGACTCCTGTTCCTGCTGCAGAGGGAGATATTGTACAATCCAGGGAGCTGCTTCTGGATTTGTGATAGGAAAACAAATCAAATGCCTTTGGCTCTGCCTGGTGACAAGCAAAACCTGCCACCAAATGTGGGCTACCCTGGCAGTGCCCACAGTGGCGGTGCTCAGGGACAGCAGCTCTGGATGGACTGGGGGTATTTTGGCACAGAGAAAGCTGCAGCTCACAAGTCCTGCAATGCCTTCTCTGCTTTCCTCCGTGGTCACCAGCTCTCCTGTGTGGGACACGCTGCCAGTACCTGACTTGGCTACAGGCCTTGTGCAGAGCCTGGATGTTTTCTCTCTTGGATCTGAGGCAAGCCAGCCAATATGAAAAACACGACACTGACTTGATGGATTGTGGCTCACAGCTTTCAGTAAGAATTAAAAATAAGCACAAGGTTATATTTAGCCATCTGTAAACAGAAATAAAATAGAGCAGAGGCTCATTATCAGCTGTGCTCCATCAGATCCCTGCTGCTGTTGTTTGAGGGGTAGAAAGCTGCTTTGATCGCAGGGAGGTTGGGCCGGCTGCCTCAGCAGGAGGTTGGTGACAGTCCAGGCCCTGCTGGCAGAGTCTGTGCCACGGGGCTGGGACAGGAGCCCTCAGCTGCCCACCATTGTCCTCTCCCAGCGGGATCAAGCCATCACCACCCTGGAGCCCAGTTCCATGGGAACCCTTGTCCCCCTGGTTGTCCCTTCCTGAGACTGCTCTTCCCATCCAGAGCTGGGGCTCCTCCGCTGGGATCTGTCCCGAGCACTGTGCTCCGATTCACTGTCCCCCCGGGATGCCAGGTCATTCCCTTGTCTTCCCTCTGGCCCTGGATACCGCATGTCCCAGAAACAACACACATTCCCCACTTTGCTAAAAATGGCCAAAACTGTGGATGCCGTCTGGCAGGCGGCCTGGCAGGCTGCTCCCTGCTATTTTGGTGCTGTCTGAGGCTGTTCACCCTGGAGGGACCACGGCCTCTGTGCCAGGGTCCACGGTCTCCATGCCAAGGGCACTGCTGGCTCTGTCCCAGGGCACCGCAGGCAGCTCAGACCAAGTCAGCTCTGGCCAAGTCCACTCCTGTGGCCAGCCAAACTCCGTGCCCCATCCTGCCGCTGCCACGTGGGCACCTGCATTGGGTGCAAGACAGCAGCGAGTGCTGAGGAGCCAACCACAAAGAAAAAAATGGCCTTGAGTGTCAGTGCTGCCGTCCCCCCAAACTGCAATTGCCCGTGATCCCAGGTATCCTTGTTGTGCCCAAAGCCTTCCCTGTACAGCCTTGTACTTCCCTCTAGTGGCTAATTATTAATGGGCGCTCTCCCTGTGCCAGGCTGGAGGGTGTCAGCCTGGCCCTGCGTGCCCTTGGGGCCTGCTCAGCCCCTTCCCCATGAAGCTGGTTCCTGTGGGATTGGCCATGCTGGTGGGTGCACCCTTTGCCATTCATGTCCCCAACGGTGCCAGCAGGGAGGCACAAGGGCCATCAGCATGATGTGTGGTGCAGCCTTTCCTGTTACAAACTCATGCCCCCTGATGTTCCCCCTGGATTTGCCTACATGAGTGTGGGGAGGTGGCACAGGTCCAGGGACAGGCAGGTCTGGCAGCAGTGCCCAAGGCCACTGTGTGGGTGCGGTCAAGGTCAGACCAGCCCACAGCAGGGGACAGTGGCTTTCTGTGGCCATGTGAAAGCCCAGCTGGGCTGTACACAGTGCCTGCTCACCCAAGGCCATGGTAGTGTGGATGAGGGGTTGAAAAGGACAGGAGGCCTCTGGTACATGCCACTGTGGGGAAGCTGAGCCAGAATTTTGGGTCCAGGGAGAAGGGGACACACCCCCGTTGGGCTGGGGGGAAGCCTGGCCCTGCCTGCAGGACACAGGACACTGCCACACTCTGCCTTTGCTGGAGTCCAGCCTCCTGCTCAGCACTGGGGTTACCGATTTCTCAGCCCATTTCACATGGACAAACAGGCTCTTTTCTTCCCTGTCATGGGCAGCTTGGACAGAACAGCTCCTTGCCAGGCTTGAGCAACAGCGTGTTTCTCTTCTTGGTGATTGCAAATAAACTTCCCTGGCCTCATGGGATCCCCGCTTGGCTCCCGGCGAGGGATCTTAGCACAGCAGGATTTCTCATGCCGAAAGGGACACTGAGATGCGTTTGTCCAGGAAATGGAGCCCTGTAAATACTGCTCAAAGCTCCTTTTATTAATGTCATAGCTGTTCCCAGGGCACTCGTTTCTGCACTGCAAGTCCAGGGTGCTGCTTTGGCCTCCCAAACTGGCCAGGGGAAGGCAGCCAAGGGCCCGGGAAGGGGGTTCTGCACGACTGCGTCCAGCCACTCTGCAGCTGAGTCAGGTACTGGCTGCTTTCAGCACATTCTGGTCTTGTTTGGGGGCTCACTCTAGGCTGGGAAGAAGCCGGGCAGGGAATAGAATAACAGCCTCAGTGATCTGGTGTGTGGATCACTCCCCTGTGACATCCCCTGCCAAAACGGCCCCCACCCAGCTTCCACTCCCAGCAGGGATCGCAGCTTTCCGAGGAGGCACCTGGGAGCGCACCTCTGCCAGGCTGCCTTCTTCAGCTCGGCTCCACGGGCTGAGCTGTTAATGAAGCCCTTAATGAGATTTCCGCTTGCCCGTTAAAATGAGCAGCTCGGCGCAGGCAAGGAAGGAGAGCTGGCAGCCGCTAACCACGCCGCCCCCCGCAGCCTGCTGGCGTTCAGCGGGAACGCGTTTTTACAGAGTGCAGGAATTATGTATTACGAGAGCGTTCCTGAGTCATTCCGGCAAGGAAAAGCGCATTTCCTTCGCACAGAGGCGTTATCCCAGCCAGCTCCTCCGCCGCTTGGACAATAGATGGAGCTCACCGCCCTGGCTCCGCACGCCTGGCCGAGGCGGCCGGACCGGGGATACCCCCAAAGAGCCCCCGAGCTCGGGGACAGCCCCAGGACCCTCCGGGGGCAGCCAGGCCCTTCTCTCTGCCGGCGGGTGGGCAGTAGGAGGGGAGGGAGCCGTGACCCCAGCCAGCTGGAAACATAATGGAAGAGGAAAACTGGGGTTTGTCTGGGGCTTTGCAACATTTATGCAATGTGGTGGATGTAATCCCAGCACATCTTCCATGGTCTTCCCAGTCTACATCACATTTCTGTCCTTTTTAAAGAGGTGTCTGCCCCCAGTTCCCTATTTTTCTTTGCTTTTCGTTGCTGAGGGACAGAAATGGCATCATCTCCTCCTGTCACCACTTCCCGTAACAGGACATGTCTATTTTTTCACACCCCATACCTGACGCTCTGGATTTGGGGTAACAGTGTTGCTTTGGTGTCTGGGGGAACTGCAAAAACCAGAAGACTGAATTTGCTCAGGGTCGGATGGCAAAGGGAGCGCTCCATGCTGGAGCCCAGTGCAGGCAGCAAGGGGCCATGGGCTGCTGAAGCTCCTCCTGTTGGGGTTTCAGGGTACCCCCAGCCAGTTGGGATTTAGGACTCCTTGCAAGGGGATTTTCTTTCCCTCTCTCTGTCCCTTTCTCCGTTATGCCTCATTGCAAACAGGACAGTTGCTCTTGCTGCAGGCAGGTGTGTGGGTGCTGATTCCTGAATGCAGCCCCAGGCTGGCAGGGCACAGGCAGGGCACAAGGAGGGCACAGGCAGGGTGCAGGCAGGGCACAAGGAGGGCACAGGCAGGGCTCCTCATGGCTCCATTAACCACAGCCCTCTTCTGCTGTGTCTGAAGGCTCTGCCCGGTGACAACCCCCTGCCGTCCACGCCTGTGGTCACCCTGGCACTGGGGTGAAAGCCAGGAGCCCGTGGGGAGATGACACCTTCCCCTCACACTTTGCTGTGCATTATGCAAATTCAGCAGAACAAGTTTTGGCCACAATGGTTTTTGCACTCGCTGAGGTATTGATCCAGAGCCACCGGCCCGGTAACCTCTGCCGTGCATTAGCTGACTCCCTGCCTTTTGCAGATGATGGATGTGGCGTTAGGGCATGGGGTGGGTTTGGCAGTGGCCTGCTGGAGTCTGGGGCTCTTTTCCCAGTGCAGGACTCTCCTGGACTGTCATTCAGCTGCCAGTGAGACTGAGTCACTGTGTTCTCAGATCAGGTGACCAGCCCCTGACTGCCTTCCAGAGGGTCTGTGCTCAAATTAAATAATCTTTGTTTGAAAACACCAGTGAGGTGCTAAGGGATAACAGTTTGTTTGTTTCTCCCATCTACAAAATCTATTCACTTAGAAATGAGATTGTGATATTAATTAAAGGCGTTAGGAATCTTACATTGTCTATAAAGTGAAATATCATTGCTCAATCTGAGTGATGCATATTTCACCAAGAAACTGCAAATCTGTTAAAAAATATTACCCTGTGTTTTTACTTTGAGCATAAATCATCCCAAAGTGCTCTTTGGGAAGTCACAGAGAATGACACATGCGTGACACTTTCAATAGGGCATTTCTTTGTGCTTTGCAGAAGGCATTTATGTTTGCTGTAGGACTAATAAAGGTTTATGATACCTTCAGTTATTCATTTTTATAGGCACTTGTTCTCCTGACTTGAGCAGTCAAAACCACACTGTCACTGGTTTTAGCAGGAAATTGTGTATCTGTTCTGCAATCAAATTACTTTGCCTCCACTTTGCCTCTCTTCCACGTGAAAAACAATGGTGGTTCACTCAGCCATCACATTTTATATGTTTCTGGCTTAGGAAAGCACCTTTCCTTGGAAAGGCAGTCTGGCAGCTCAGGCAGCAGCCGGCTGACCCAGCAGCCCTTGTGACTGCAGCACCTTGCCTTGTGGCTGCCAGGAGTGTACATGAGAGGTGGAGAAGCAGATCTGGGAGCAGACTGGGGGCCTCAACACCCTGTCCCAACAGATGTGAGGAACTGGAGGAACTCTGGAGGACTGATAGGATGCATTCAGGGTGCTGTGCTGGCTGCCGTAGGTCAGCAGCCCCGTGAGAGCTTGCTCCTCCATGCTTGCAGCTCGGCCTGGGCAGAGGAAACATCCCCTTCTGCTGTGAGCTGATGTTGTGAAAATCCTTTACAAATGCACACACAAAACTTGTGCTGGTTTGTGCCAGTGCCCCTGAGCTGGAGCTCAGTCGTAGCTGGATGCCAGGGACCCTTTGCTCACAGCAGCCATGAGACCCTTAGTGCTGCTCATCTGGGCTTGAGACAGCTTCCATGCTCACGTGGCATTCCTGTGGGACTGGGATCCTGGACACCGAACCCACAGGCAAACCAGATGTCCTGAACTCTCCTGCCACTGCACACAGTCTTCTGCTCCTGCCTGACCCCCTGGCAGGATGGGTACCCCGGCCGTGCACCTCGGGGTGTCCTGGTGTGCTGAGCTCAGATCCTGCCACCTTGGCATCATTGGAGGTTCCTCCTGCAAAAACTGTAGAGCTAGACAGGCAGGTGGGAGTGAAAGTACTTCTATATAAAACACATTTTCTGGTGCTCCTTTATAGGTTTTTAATGTGATTCGTATGTCCCTGCCTGGCCCATCGCCCACAGCCAGGCGCTCCCCTTCCTCCTGCTCCTCACTGCAGTGTTTTCTGTGGATTGGGTTCAACTGGATAATTTTATCTCCTTTTGTATTTATAATCCCTACGAGAGTGGTGTCTTTAACAAAGACTATTCCTTCTCATTGCTTTGGCAAAGCAAGCAGCAGCTCCTTGCTGTGTCTCTGCTCAGATAACACAGAGGTTCTCTGAATAGCAAAGAGAGAAAACAAAAAGAAACAGCTTAGGTCCTTTCTTGTTCCAGGCAGCTACACATATCCACCTCATGGAAAATTCCTCCCAGTACTTCATATTTTTCCTTTTCATGTGCCTGCATACACAAGGCTCTGCTGGTGAAGCACACTGCTGGCTCATAGATGGAGATGGGGACATAAGAGAGTCTTTTTGACAAGAGGAGAAGAGCAAACCCACAGCCAAAGAAGAAAGAGTAAGGAAATTCAGAGAATCCAAATGAGAATATAGGTATTCTTCATGAGAAACACCCCAGGGCCTGCAATCTGGGACTGCAGTGGGCAAATAGTTCAGCTAAAAAGTATAATTTAATTCCTGTAATGGCACAAGCCATTCCTGTGCTTGACCAAGGCTGCGGACTGGAGGCAGGAATGGCATTGCCTCATTTTCCCACGGCAGTGCAGGGCGCCAGTGCCCGCTGACCCCGCTGACTTTTCATCCCCTTTTCCCAGCAGGAAAACCCTTGGGCAAACTTCCTGTCGGTGCCTTTGGAGGGGACTGCTGGTGGCATGTGGGCGCTGAGACCTCACCTGCCCCGCGTGGCAGTGCAGCACTGACCTGCCTTCCAGAAATGCAGGTGTCACTTGCCCCAGTGGGCACCAGCACAGGCACACTGTGCCAGTGCCACTGCTGTCCCCACTGGGTTTCTGGGGGCATGTGCAGTGGCACGGGGCAAATTCCAGCCCCTGAACCTTTGTTTGTTGTCTCTTGGCTTGCTCTCTGCAAATATTTGTATCCAGCTGAACTAGAGATAATTGCTCACAGCTCTGCCGTGGGGGTTTGTGATGAGCCTGTGAACGCCAGCATGTGTGTGCTGGAGATAATCCGGGTGCTTTTGTGCTCAGTGGCTCTGTCATCTCTCACTGTATCGCTTTTGTTTCTGGGCTCTGTTTGTCTCCCACCCTCCCCTCAGTGCATGGTGCCTTTTCTGATACCTCTGAAAATAATTGACTTCACATCCTGGTCATTCTTTTGTTATTTGTTTCTGGAAAGGAGGAAAGCAGCATGTCTGCGTGTGTCCCCCGGTGGCTGCTGCTCACACAGCGTGTGTCTTTATGGTTCAATTAAAAATGTTATGACATTTCCCCAGCAGACCCTGCCACCATCCTGGCAAAGCATTTGCCACCTTGATAGCATTTTCCAGTTTGTGAGTGCAAGGTATTATACCAGCCCTTCCCTCTTGGACAGCATACTCTGGCTGCACTGCAATGACTCCAAAATGCAGAGTGTTTCTGATGCTCTGACATGGAGATTATGTATGCCCCAAGGAAGTTGCTGAAGCATTTCTCCAAGACTGAGATTACGTGATTTTTGAAGAGGAATAATTACAATTAAATTAACCACAGAGGTTCTCCTCTTCTCCCAACAGACTTCTGCTGCTTTACCTGGGACACTGGGCTCTCCTTGGGCATACGGGTCCAAAGCCTTGGCTCTCCAGCTTCTCAGAGCAGCTTTGTCACCTGCAGGAAGGTTTCATACATACTGTCACAGAGGAGAATTGGCCACATTGCATTGCCCAAAAGAAATGTTCTTCTATCCCTGTCCTGATAACTTTGCCCAGCTTCTCTCTATCAGTTTATTACTCTTTTTTCTGACACTGTTCAGCCAGTGTTTGCTTTTTCCTCACCTTCTGCATGTTCAGTTTGTTATTTGCAGCCAGTCCTGAGCATGATAAGAACCTGGCAGCACTGGAATCATATTTTCCACTGCTAGTATCAGAAAGCAGCATAAATCAACCTATATGGCCACAGAGGGCTATGGCTGAGACCTTCTGCAGGATGAGATTTACTACAGGTGGATAAGGAAGCGCTGATGACAAGGGGTAGGAAGGAAGCGTGGGTGGGAGCCTGGCTCAGCTGCAGCTCCTCTCCACCAACATATGCTGAGGCTGCTGCACGGTGGCCCAGCCCCAGGTACAGAAACCCCCATGCAGGCAGTGAAACCCGGTGGTTCAGGGCCCATCGCAGCCCCGTGAGTCACCCGCAGTGCAGGAACCTCTGGTGTGGTTTGCTCTCAGTATTGCTCACGTCCTCCCTGTCTGGGCTGTTGGTTCCTCTGCAGCCTCTCTCGCTCCTGAATTGGGAACGTGCTTCCCTCAGAATGTCCTCTGTAACCTCCCCTCTGCTTTCTGCAGGGGAGCAGAGAGTGAGCAGCTGCAGGACAGACTGGGATGTTGCATTTCATGGCAACACTTTCTGTTCCTGGCAAGTCTGGTTTTGAAGGTGGAGGCCTGTGCCTGACTCCTTTGCAACAGATGGGACTTCACCCACAGTCATCACTCAGTTACTCTCTTCTCTAAGAAGGCTGTTAAGATGCTGCTGTTGGGTTTTAAACCAGAAGCAGCCTTTCAGCAGCCTTATGAAGTTCTGGTTGTGTTTTTCTATTGCTTATCAGCACGTCAGTATATTGCTTATATTACCCTGAGGTTCATGGTGTCCTTCCTGCCTGTGGAAGGGCTGCGGCACAGAGTGCAGTCCAAATGGCTGTTTCCTAAAGCAGTGCCTTCCTAAGAGCACAGAGAGATCTGGTGGGGTGAGGTTGGTTGTTTTTACCCCTGGAGGAAATCAGCTGAAGCCTGCAGTGTGGAAAAGCATCTGCTGCCTGCCTCACCACCAAATATAACCTCTTACACTAAGCACAGGGAAATGTCTGTTCTGCATACTTGTTTAGCTCTGAACACAGGCAAGTGTTGTCATCCTTTGATTTTTCATAGAAAAGGAGCCAACTCTGTTGTCTCTCTCACTTCTCTTTGAGATGATTGCTTTAACCATTCCCTCAGGTTATATCTGGCACCTTGCACACGTGGCAGCTCTGCCTACAGGTTGGCCCTGCTCTGGCCTCTCTTTATTCCCACCATCTCCATGCTCCTGCTGACTGTCTCCTGCCTTTTTGCTTGGTGTGGATTTTGCAGGAAGCATTTTCTCAGAGCTCCTCTTTCTGCCCCCTTTGGCACGTTCTCGTGGTTTCCATTCTGGTCTGCTGTGATATTGCTCTGCTTTCTCACCCAGCCATGTAGCCCCACTCCTTCATGTGCGGTGGATGCTGCCCTGTTCCAGCTGTGGGTCTCTATATTTGAGGAGGAATATTCTGGCAATCTCTTCTTTTAAATTTCTGAGCCCATTACACCCTAAGTGAAGAATTCCCCTGTCCCCCAGAAGAGAACACATAATTTGGGTGTCTCTGTCCTGTGTATAAAAACTTCTTAACAAGTTTCCTGCTCATTTTGTTTCTCTTAAATCCAACATTTTTCAAAGTTTGGTCTATGAATGCAGTATCTTTAAAATCTATGTGTCACACTATGATAACCTGCTTACTCTTCTGCACTTAACTTTCAAGCAGACCACCTGTCTCTTATTTAGACACATTAAATAAAAAATGTGGCTTTTAATCATCTCCCTTTGTCTCCTTGAAAAACTGAAGGTTTTTCTTGAATGTTTTTCAACTGTCACAGGTATTTTGGGGAGGCTGAGGCATGGGGAAATTCTCTCTCCCACATCCCATACCTGCTTTTCCCACCTGTTGCCCTGTTCTGTGTTTAGACCCTCACCTTTTGTCCCCTGCAGCATTGTGATCTCTAGGAAGGACTTTGCAATGTAATTTTCTCGCTAATAAAATGTAAGGAAAGATTTGCCTATCTCTCTCAGGTTGAAGCTGCTGAAACAACAACAGCTGCTCTAAACCCAAACCACCTTCCAGCTGGAGCCTTCTGGCATTTGCAACCCCAACCCCTTGCAGACAGGGCTGCAAACCACAGCCTCCCCCTCCAGCTCCGGATCTGCGCTGAGCCTGGCCCTGCCCCTGGGCCCCTGGGAGTGAATTCTCGTGTGTGAGGGAATGGGGCCAGGGCTGCAGGTGGCCCTCTGCCAACACATCCAAAGCAGACCTGGGTAAAGCTTGACTTCTCCTTCAAGGAAGATGCTGTCCAGGCCAGCTCCCTGTTTCCAGCCAGACACACAGAGGGGTCTCTGGTGCTCGTCCCTCTGCTGCATGGCAAAGGCTGGTGACCACACATCTTCCCCTTGGGGGTATTTCACCAGCCCTGCACTATATCAGGGCCAAATCTGCTGCCAGAGGTCAGTGGGGGATGCAGCCTGCCACTGTGGAAACAGGAAATGGTAAGAGGCTCGACTTTTTTTTAGAGTTCAGTTGGCTCTTGAGAAAGTGAAGAGTTACTTGTTGTTCTTATCTAACAGTGAGTCTTTGCTTCCTGTGTTATTGTAGGTAATGCAGAAGTCGTCTTCATTTATGAACCTCATTTCTGCAAGACCTTCTCTCAGTTCACAGCTTCCCCTTCGCACACCGTTATGTAAAAGGTTCTCCAGTCACGTCTGATTCTGAAGTTGTGTCTTGAAAGGAAGAGATGTGAGAGATGCGGGCTGAGGAGGGCCAGGGATAACCCCTGTTTAGAGCTGTGGTTTTTAGGGGTTTGCTGTTGGTGTCTCGTCTGTGCACAAACAGATGGAAGGATAACGCTCCAGAAGAGGCAGAGAGCACAGTGCCTGTGAACAGTCTCATGTGCATTGCTGGGTGTGTGGAGGGGCAGAGCCTGGGCTGGGGCAGCACATCAGGGCATCCAGGGAGTGGGTGTCGTGCACCCAGAAGGACAGACCACTCCTGCAGTGGGTCTGCTGCCTTTGCAGGTGGAAGGACACCCTGAAGGACACCCTTGGAGACTGGAGCAACCAGGCCTGGTCTGAGCTTTTATTTCATTAAGTGTTAAGAAACATGTATTTGATCGTCTTCTCTGGCATGGGGAAATTCTAAGCAAATAGATTTGGTGACACTTAGAATTGTTAGAAAATGTGATGAAGAGTGCAGGAGAGGGGAGGGCTGTGTTCCCTAAGGTCTGAGCTGGGCGGGCTGCAAGGGCAGATCTTCTGCCCCCTCCTTTAATGAGAAAGTCAATCACAGCACTACCTTTGGAGGGAAAGCCTTGTCCCTGGGGACCCTGCGCTCTGCAGACATCCTGGGGGCATTGGTGGGGAGCCTCTGTTTGCTGAGCACTGCATGTTTTGACATTTCCTGCAGCACATGGATCCACATCACTGCTCTCCTCCCTCCACCTTTTGGACTCACAAGCCACCTCCCTGGCAGGAGATAAATCATCCTTGGAATGGCAGCCCCCAAATCTGGGGGAACCGCTGAGCAGGTCTTAAAGAAACCACAGCCATGGGGGTGATGGCTGACAGAGAATCCGTGCCGTCCCTTCCCTCGCCTTGGGGCTGTCTCCACACAAGTCCCTGGGGAGAGGTGTGCTGCCTTTGCTGCCACATTGCCCTCACAAGCAGGAGAGGACTTGGCCTGAAGCACCTGTACCTCTGCATCAGCTGTACAACTGTGGGAAACAAAGGAGAGCAGGAGCTCAGAGGACGCCGAGCTTCTGAGGGGCCACGAAGGGCTCACACCTGGAGAGTCACTGCTTCCCACCAGAGAGGGGTCTGGCCTGTGTCAGTGACAGAAACGGTGGCAGTGATTCTGCCCATGCCTAGATGGAAAGGGGACTTCCTGAGGTTGAGATGGACCCAGAGAAAGCAGTGAATCCAGTCTGGCAGGGAAAGTGTGGGCAAGAGGCTGCATGGGCCAGGGGAGGTATTGCTGAGGAGTCTGCAGCTCCATAAATGCTTCAGAAAGCCATGATGACAGCCAGGCAGGCATAAAAATAACACGTGGAAAGGTTACGTGGCATGGAGACAGGATCAAGTCACAAGCAGCTCAGAATCCAACGGTGGGCAAGTACAGGAAGAGCTCAAGTGTTGGAGATGAGAAAGGCATCTTGCAAGACAGTGTGGGCACAGGGGCTGAAGTGTTCCTCATTAGAAGAAGTGGGAAATATGGGAAAAGAAAGAGAAGGCTGCTGTAAAACCTATAGGAACAAAGTGTTAAATGCATGAAAGACAAAATCGTCATGGCATTAAAAATAAAATATAGCAAAAAAGCATGGGCCAAGAAGGCAGCACTAAAAACTTGTGAAAGAAAATAGGTACAGAAACTGTGAAGAAATATGATCCTACACATCCAAATGATGGTAGAGGAGTAGGGTTATTGTTAGCACTATGAAAAATCAAGGTGACAGTAAGTGGGGTCAGTCTTGCAGAAAGCAGTGGGTGAGACTGAGACGGCTTTAAGAACAGGCTGAAGTTCCTCTGAAGCACCATTTGTGCTTCAGCGACTGGGAAGGGAAGCAGGGTAGGAAGTGAGCAGGAATGGAAAATGTTTGCCATTTTCTTCAACTTTAAAAAGTTCCCTCTTAGTTTTGCAATGAGGGAAAGCAGTGAAATTTCAGTGAAAGCAGCGGCAATCATTGGGATGTGTGCAGGGTGGGAGGTTTCTGTATTCCCCATCAAGCTGGGAAGGAGGCGACAGTTTTAAGTCAGTGCCAAGAGGAGACTGTTTTTGTTTAATTTCCCACACTTCATTTAAACCTTCTGCACCAGGTGGTCCCTCCTCTGTCTGAGGAGGAGCATCCCCTCTCTGTGGAAGCTGCTGAGGGGGACGCAGGGCACGTCCTCACCCTGCCACAGGTCCGGCAGAGCTGAGCTGGCAGCTGCAAGTGAGGGGACAAAGAGCAAAGGTGCTTCAAAGCCATGTGTGCAGCTGCTTTGCAGGCACGGCCAGCTGCAGGCAGGTAGCTGTGCTGTGCAGCAGGGCAGCTGGGTGGCACTCAGGCTGTGCTTTGAACACAACCCTCCATGCCAAGGGACGGTCAAGGCTGTGGGCTGGAGACCTCTTTGTATCAGGCACTTTGAACAGGTACCCACAGCAGCCATGAGTAAGGCAGGAAAGTTGTACCTGAGTTCCCTGAGTATTCTGCACAAAAGCAGTGAGGTGTTAAGGGCCACCAGTTAAAGTGGTTCAGTGTGGATGCTTGGGAGGCACCCCCGCACCCTCTCTTAAACACTTCTAAAGCAAGCCAGAGCAAATGGCATGGGCAGGGTGCCTTTAGGAGGAAGGAGTGCTGCCTCCCAAATGCTTTGCCTGTGACTGTATTTTTGCAGTTAAATATACCAGTCAGTATAAATCACTGTCTGAAATTCCTGTACACGTTATCGACCGGTGACATCTTTATTTGCCCTGACTCCTTATTTATCTGGAATCTCAAGGTCAGAGAAGAATCCTGTATGTGTTTTCCTTCAGCAGTATAAACATCACTTTTCTCTTGCCTCAGCTGCATGCTTTCCAGTGGGCTGTGGGTCCCCAGGGTCATTCTGGTGCTTTTAGGGATACTGTGCTTTACCATAAGTGCTCTGGTGCTAGTGGGCATCCTGCAGAGCAGGGTTTGCCATCAGCAGTGTTCCACAGCACTGCCCTAGAGCCAGGGCTCTCCTCTGACCCTTGAATCCTGTACTGCATGGGAAGCAGTCCCTCCTGGTGCCAGGAAGCACAAAGGATGTGGGAGGACCAAGGCACAGGTAGCCTGAGTATCAGAGCCTGCACTTTGCAGGACGGTGGGAAGAGGGAAGGTTTTTTTGGATCCTGGCCCACAGGTGTAACCAGTATAACCTAGAGTTCAAATATTTTATTTCAGTCACTTTGACAAGTAAAGCTGCTGAAGTTTCAAAAGGAAGTGCTGGGTCTGTCCTGCACCAAATGCACGGCATTAGTGTAGCCACACTTCTGACAGGGGGGTTAGAAATCCATCTGGATGTGCTCCTTTTAATTTTGTTTTTGCACCTTCTCTTTCCCATTTTTTTAATGAGAAACCAGCAGCCACCTAGTAACTAGTGCTGCTGGGTGAGTCCACCAGAAGCATGGTGAAGGACAGCAATTTCTCTAAAGCAGCATGCATGCTGTGAATTTCAGAGAGAGAAAACTTTAATTATCCTTGCCATACAAGTGGCAGTGCTGGAGAAGTTTTGGGGGGCAGGAGGGGCACTCCTGGCAGCAGAGAGGAGCCTGTTGTTGCTGGTGTAGGAGAACAGCAGGGCTGAGCTGCTCCTGTGGCACCAGGAGCCAGGGCAGTGCAATACCTGAACTACCTGGTGATGCTGCAGCATCGAAATGGTGTTGAGGCAAATATTAGATTGCACCTCCTCCTGGGAAGAGGCTGGAAAGGAGCAGCCATTGGCTCGGGGGATGCTGCTGCCTTGTGTAAATCCACTGCCATTCCTCTTTCCTTCCTAATTGGCACCGTGCAGGCAGTGGACACGGCAGGGGAGGTGGCTGCTGGTGGGCTTTGGTCTCGTTCCTGTGACAGGAGGCAAGCAGGACTGTGGCCACGTGGAGTGGTCAGACAGACAGGAGTCAGGTGTGGCCAGTCACAGGAGCAATGACAGATTTTCCCCTGAGAGTATTTTGGAAGTCATCCCCAAAAAAGTGCACCTTGATGTTAAATTATAGTAATGGGCTGACAAACTTTCCTGACAACCTCCATGCTATGCTTCTAGTAGGAGACATTCTAGATATTTTATTAAATAATGAAGCTGTGGGGCTTGGGGTGAGCATGGTCCCAGTCCCCAGTGTGTCACATCAGGGCTCATTTGGAGTAAATTTTGCTGGGATGCTTCAAATGCAACCAAGTATCACAAGCATTGTCATTCCTGGAAAGTGTCTTTTCAGGCACTGCTGAAGTAGGTGCTGTGTGAGCTCTTTTTAGACCTATTTTGGACATAGATTAAAAAGTCAGCACACCAGATAGCTGCATCCTGTTGGATACCTTGCCTCCCCTATTGTCTTTTCTCAAACAAGGATTCAAAGCATGGGCACAGGACATGCTGTAATCAGCATTTACAGCACCCTTACAATAACCTCCTCTTGCACTTCTTCAGGAAACCAACATCAAGACTGAACATGAAATAATTTTATTTGTTGATCTTAAAATCCCCTGAATAGCAGGCTCCAGACTCAGAAGGAAGTACACTTGAATTTCCAAAGAACTGTCACAAAATGAGAAACCAAATACCTCTCACTACCCCAGACAGTTCTCTGGAAATCTTAGAAATGCACAATCTGCACGTTGCTATGTTAAACAACATCTTGCTGGGACTGTGGGGTGGAGCTTCTTGCCCAGAGGAGTGTGGATCAACAGGGTAAGGACTTTAAAATCTGTCCCTGGACTTCCACAGTTGTGACTTGAAAATGCAGTTATTTATTTTGCAGGTGAATGCAGGATCTGAAGGTGTAAAGTGTGTTAAGGATGCAGGTATGTGTATGATAATAAAACTAAACCCAGGAGAACCCAGGGGAAATTGCAAACTTTTCATGTGACTGACACATGGCACTCACATTAATATCCTGCTGCCTCCCTGCCAGGGGTGGTGGAAAGCCATACCCTTTCCAGCACAGTATTGCTCAACATCAGGCAGCTGATTAGTTCAGCAAGAAATGTTACACTTTCATCTATTCTAACACAGTTCTGGATTTAAAGGACAGAGGGAGTAACATAGAGTTTGTAGAAGCAGGCAAGAATGGTGTATATTTGGACATCAGTTGGTTTATCATGGGTTCACTAAAAAAAGAGGGCAAGCAATAATTTCTTTTCTTAAAATTTTTATCTAATACATCCTTTAATTTCAGCCCTGCTGCAGTGAGTCAGACAACTCCCTCAATCACAGAACACCCTGCAGAAGTGTGGATGGAGCCTGTCCAAGGCCCCTCATCGCTGCCTCTCTTGGCCGGGACAGGCAGGAACTGGGAGAGGTGACACCCTCTGGTGAGCACTGCCCAAAACCTGGCCCAGCCCGAAGCACTCCCTGCATACACTGGGATCACATGGGGGGTACAACAACACTCCGTGTCCAGATGACACTGACAGTGGTGGTTTCTGCCAAGGCCACCTTTCTCTTTTCAGTGTGTGCTGAGTTTTGATGCATCTTTAAAGGTTTCTTAGACTTACTGGGTTAAGTTCAGCTCAGCTAAGCTCCTAATTTTTCAACTCCACACAAACATACACTAGATAGAGTATGAAGTAGGGAGTCTGGACATGCTGTTTCTTAATTCTGGGCTGGGCTGGAACATCTCTGTAGGAGATGTTGCATCTGTCCAGGATTCTGAGAAATTAGATACTGTGCTGAGAACTACTTTAAAATATTTTCTTGAATTTATTTTTCCAATTAACTAACCTTTTGCTGGGTGTTTTGGGTGGGGTTTTTTTTCCTAACAAATGTGAGAAAAATATTTGTATTAAATTCCATCAATAAAAGCACTTTGAATTGAGTAGATTTTATGTTGGAGTTTTTGCTTTTCATTAAAATTTTCTGTTACCACTAATGGCAGGTGCTGACCACAGTGGCTGAATTGGTTTTTTGGGGTCTGACTCTAGACTGCCTTGTAATGAAATGGTTTATTGTGCACAGTCTAATTACTATAGACTGACAATCAAACAGGATGACTCAGCCAACCCCAGACCAAGCTCATTGGATTTCTGAGCCATGTGGATTGTTTGCATTTCACAGGGGACAAAATTATAATACTCTTGTAAAAGCAACTTCTGGCTCAGAATATTCCTCTGGACAACTAAAGAAAGACCCTGCACAACTCCAGGGCACTGTGACCCTGTCAGATGTTCTTTTATCTTTGACCTGTGATGGCTTACAGTAGAGAGAAGAGAGGAGAGTCGTTTGGTGTCTTACTATTTCAGGGCTGTGCAACTCACCTTCATGGGGAAGGCTGTTGCCTCCCCAGTCACTCCTTTCCCCACCCCTATCTCCCCAAAAAATTGAAGTGCCAAAACACAAACCCAAAAACTTCAGAGACCCCAGCCAGAGACAGACCAGAGCCTGTGAAAGTTCTTCAGTCAAGTGTAAAGTCAGGCAGATTTGGGCTGATTTTGCAGAGATGCAAACTGCCACTCTCAGAGCTGGGCCAGGGGGATAATGCAAAGCTAAGCAAATCTGAAGTCTGATTTACCACAAAGTAAGCAAAGTTTTGGGACTGTCTTCAACCAAAGTCTGACTGGGGACAGCTGATGGTCATGTCTTGGCTGTGACAGCTGCACTCTGCATCTGCAGAGGGAAGGGCAGCTCTTCTGCAGGCAGGAAATCTTTCAAGGATGGGCACTGGCCTCTGCTGACCCCCAGGAGTGAACACTGACCATGGACTGGCTGCAGGCAACTGCACTCTTCCTGCCAGCCTGAAAAAATAAGCATCCAGGAGAAAGAAATGAGACTCTGCACAAGGGCTTCTCTTGCCCAAGAGCCTGGGCTGGGGAACTCTGCTCTTGTCCAAGGAAATTTCTCTTGCTCATCTCTTGACCTCCCAGACTGTTGGCTGTGCTCCAGGGAAGACATCCTGCTCCTCCTCCTCCAGAGCACTGATGGGGCTGCAGCAGCCTTACCTCCAGGAAATGAGTTTGTGAAAAATTACCAGTAGTCCCCATCCCTTTCTGCTTGTAACAGCTCACCTGGGAAATCCCAGTTGCCTCCTGCTGCTGCCTTAGTAGCCTGTATGGGTTGCAGGGTAGGTGACAATGGACTTTCTTTCTTCCAGAATTAGGACATTGCCTTAGATGTTCAGGCAGTAATTTAAAGATGTTTCAGTTACATTTTGGAACTTAACCAGTCTATAAATTGGTCTTTGGAGGACAGCAGGTTCTGTAGCAATAGCGAGGGCCTCAAGTTCCCCCCCGTTGATGTTGTGTAACCTCCGTGACCTGCAGGAAAGGATTTCCTTATTTTCTTTGTGGAAAGGCTAACATACCTCCTTTTTTTAAATTTTCTAACTGTGATCAAGATAATGTGCAGGGGTGAGGGGAAGAGCGTCACTCGTAATCTGATTCTGCCAAGCTTAAAAGTATATGAGTTCTTCTCTTACCTGAGTAACTCTCAGTGCCATTTTCTTCCCCACTTTATACTCCCAAAGAGCTGAAGAATGTACATAATCATGGATGCTGGCTGCAGGAAACATTCTAGGTCTTCATTGTTCAGACTAGAGTCTTCTCTACCGTGTGAAGAAAACAAAGAAAATTCTACCTGCAGTTTATTTTTAGCTTGGCTGGAACATAACAGCAAAGGGAGTGGTGTGATTTTTTCACTGAATGTTGCTGTGCATCATGATCTGGCTTCAGAGCAACCTCCTGCAGTGCCAGCGTGGGAGGAGGTGGGAGGTGAGTGGGGCTGTTTTACCTGTGTCTGTGCATATGCTGTTCTGCCCCACTGCTGCAAAATAATAATCACAGCCCTGGGAGGTTATAAACCAGTGTACTTGGGGTTGTGCTGTGCCCAGGGCACGGCGTGGGGCCCTGGAGGCAGAGGAGCAATGTGGTCAGTCCCTGTGACCAAAAACCACATGAGAAAGCCCCAGCTGCCTCACTGGGTTTCACTCATTCTGCTGGGCAGGATCTGGATTGTGCAAAGAATCCAACACCCTGCCAGGCCCTGGATTGTGCAAAGAATCCAGCCCCCAGCCAGGGCCTGGTAAATGCAGTGCCTGGGCAGAGCAAAGAGTGACTGCTGTGTTTAATACGTGCTGTGTACTTAACCTCACACCTTTCCCCCCTGCCCTGACCCCGCTGCTGTGCACAGAGGCAAACCTGGGCTGCTCTGACAGGGAGCTGAGCACAGGAGCATCCCTGGTGAGCCACATCCCAGCTCAGGGTCTGGCCCCCTCTCCCTCCTTGGACAGATGAAGGGAGGATGAGCTGCTGTGCCATCCCAAACTCTGTGCTTGTGCTGGCAGAATTGGAGAAAACACCGTGGCCCACGGGCTGCTGCGATTTGTGCTCACCCATTCATTAGCAGTCAGCATCCTAGCTCAGAGGGAGATTTTGCTTTCTGAAATGAGAGGCAACTCAGTGACACAGAATTTTCCAGCCAGAAAGATGGGATCTGCCCGTTTTAGCTTGGGCTGTGTGTAGACTTGCACTTGTAACGTCTGCAGCTGTGATCTGAGACAACTGAACCTGCCTAATTGTTGCTGTGTGTATATGCTGCATGTGTGCCAGCATGGATGATACATCCTCCCTTCTCCTTGCTCCTGCTGCCTGGGGTGTGCTGTTTCTGCCACAGTTAAATGTGTCATATTTTTATTGAATAGCAACGTCCCAACCGAAGAGATAAATACAACACAGGCATAATGAATCGTGGGCTCTGGTAGACTTGCTCAGACCCAGGAGACTAAAGCAGGCCAAGGGATGAAACACCGTGGTCTAATTCTTGTTTTTCTTCACTTTTGCCTGGAAAGTGCAGCCATGGGAATTCACAAAACAGTACTCATCCTGCCCATGCAAGAATCCAAGGATCCTAAACGGGCCAGGAGGAGAAGCATGTGCAGGGGGCAAGAGGGCCAGGTGCCATCATGCTCCTCTCTGCTCAATGTCCCTCTCTGAGGGTTTTGGCTGCTGCTGCTGCCTGGGGAGCCTGGCCAGGGGCTGGGTGGGCACTGGTCTTACCAGAAAATCCTTGGTCAATGCAGAGCACGGCAGGCTGAACATGAGCCTCTTACAACACCCCCACTGTGAGAAAAATAAATGAAATGAAGAATACAGACAGAAGTGCACTTGTACACATCATGCAATCCTTTCCCTCTGCTCAGGGCAGGGCAGGCTTCAGGACAGGTGTCAAAAGATAAAGCCTGACTGGGGAGGAACCAGAGATGGGCAGCAAGGAGGACTGGAAGACTTGGAAACATGACCTGTGAGGGCAGGCAGAGTGAACCTGCATTGGTTAACCCAGAGGAAGGAGGACTGAGGAGACGAGTTAAGCCTTTAAGTGTTTAAAAGACTACCACTGAGTAAGGCAGTAAATTGGTCTCCCACTGGGGATAGGGGAAAATTACAATAATATTTTTGAAAAGACGTTGAGAGCAGCTTTCCAACTGCAGGATAAATAAGGACTGGAAAATATACAGATTGGCATATCTCCACCAACAGATGTTTTTAAGACCAGGTTAGACAAACCTCTGTCAAGGATGCAGGTTTTGGCAGCAAGGAAGAACAATGTGGGGCGTTAAGATTAATTTCAGTACTTTTTGTTAGCTGGTTTCACTGTGCAGAAGCCAGAAGCTTCTGGAGAAAATTTCTGCCTTTGCACAGGGTGAAGGTATTCATGTACATCCCAAGCATGGTGGGACTTCCCTGCAACTGCTCTGCCCAGCACCTGTGGTTTCCCTGCATTTCAAGGACAATCAGGTCAGGCAATCGAGGAGGTGGCAACTTTTTATCATAAAGCTATGAGAGCTTTAAGCAAAGAGCTAAGGAATTGAAGATGTGACAAAATATTTTTTCACGTAAAAGCCACTCAAACCCACCTTTATAGGCCTCTTGGTAAAGGAAGGAGTCTTTGAGGAAGATTCCTTTTAAAAGCCCCATAAAAGCATTATCTATTGTTCTCGAGCTTCTAATATTAGCAGGCACAGAGCATAAATATTAATCACCTCATTGAGCAGCTGAGTGCTGGTCTGTGATGTTTCTAGCACTGCACAGCTAAGCGTGCCCCTTCCCCACTGATTCAGTCATGGCTGGGAGTCACACACATATAGCCCAGGAAATCAGCAGTGCTGGGACACGCAGCAGCAGCTGCCAGTGCCAGGGGTGGTACAGGAATCCCTGAACTGGCCTGGGATGTGGCTGGGACAGGACAAGAGCATGCTTGGACAACAGCCACCTTTATATGCTGTTCTTCTCCTGACTCTGCCCATCTCTTCAGAATGACAAATCGAGAGGGGTGACTGACTCCCAGCACTTTTCCCTGAACTGCTTGTTCTGCAGCGTAGGAAAAAATGACTTGGACGAAGATGCTGATGCCAGCTTTGTTCTCCAGAAAGCAGCTCTGCTGGAAGGTAGGAGTCATGAGCCTGAAAAAGCCAGCACAGCTCAGCACAGCCCTGCGGAATTTGGATGCTCTCCCTCGCTCCCCCTGTGGTCTCCTGTGCTGCTTGCCTGGGGGGCATGGCAAGGTGAGTGGGTGAGGTTCAGCCCCCAGAGGCTCCTGGGCTCCAGCACACTGCTTTTGGTTATCTGCAGATTTTGTAAGAGTTTCCAAAGGTAGGGGAAGGGTTTTCTCCACCATGGGTGGTCCCTGTTCAGGTACCCTCATGATCTGAAACTTCATTACAGCAAGAAGGGAGGGATGAGCAGTGTGTGTGTGCACGTGTGTGTGTTGGGGGAGTGTTACAGTGGTTTGGGGATTTCTGTACTATCCAGGCAGGTGAAATTGTTAAATTACTCTCCTTTCTGCAAGCAGCACAGCACAAGGGGAATCTGAGATGGTGCCAAGGACCACTGAGAAGGGGACTTCTGCAAGAGGGGAGTGGGGTAGAGGGAAGAGACAGAAAGCAAGCCCCATGTGTTGCTGACCTGCAGCCCTGGAGGGGAGGGCAGGAGGCTTTTGTGCAGCTCCTTGCACTGACAGCAGGTACCTACCTCCACACGGTCTAAGTGCAAAAGAACTGGGAAGAGGCTCAGTGAAGGATCTCAGCCCAGGCTAAGACCTTTCTGAGCAAAACATCCACATAAACATACCCCAATTAGTGGTAAGTGTGGGTTGGCCAGCTGCCCATCAAACTCATGTCCCTACTCAAAAGAGCCACAGGAACTCATCTGCCTTCGAGTTCAGCACATATGTAAGGTTTAACCAGCTTTTAAAGGCCAGGAAGTGCCCTAAACCACTTTGCCTGTCCAGGAAAGTGTCTGCCTGCTGTGAACCCCCAGCCCCAGTGCTCAAGCTCCAAGAGCAGCACTCTCAGCCAAGGGTCCTGAAGGGCACAGGGTGTGTAAACCCACCCAGGACCCAAATTCTGCACCTTGTCCAGGCAAGCAGGCTCTGCCTGCCTGATTGTCCCAGGCAGTGCATCAAACTGCTTGCAGGGAACATCCTACCCAGCCCCTCTGCAGCCGGGAGAGGCACCAGGAGACGGCTGCATCGCACATGAAAGCCACAATTCTCCCCCTCCAGCTCTCCCCCCACGCCTGGCTCAGACTGGTACCAGCCGTGATGGGAGTACCTGGGGAGTGCACAGGGTTGCAACGTGAACCTGAATGCTGCAGCAGCACTGTGGGCTATTTATTTTCTGAGGGTTTATTGTGTAATACTTTATGTATCCTTGCAGATGTTTTGTGTTCACTGATGCAGGAAAGGTCTCGTGAAGACCTTGCTCTGTCCACTGGGAGCAGAGAGGTACATTGTGCGAGGGAACATCATCTGCAGCCAAGGTGGGAGTAATGCACAGTGAGATGCTGATTTTGGACACAAACTTGTAGGATATAATCCCACACCAGATGCTGACTCCTTTCAAGTTGGAAAAACATGGGTGAGCACCAGAAACAGTTTGCAGTTTGCTCTTTCCAGTTAAGCACTGGAAGCACAGCAGTCAGGATAGGTACAGGGGTAGCATGTCCTGCAGTTCCAACGGGGAGTGGCGCTGATTTAAGCACGACCTTTGTTTTGCCGTGCATGGCCAGGGCTCAGAGCTTGAGCTTTTATGATCGCAATAATCAGGTTACCTTGCCTGGACCCTGACTAGTACATAGCTTGGCAAAATGTATTGCACGCACTGATCTCTGCTTGTGCTTGTGTTTGACAGAGAAGAGGCCACAAGTAGTTAAAGGCTGAAGCCAGTTGTGTCACCAAAACTACCAGAAAAACAGAAGCAAAAAGGCAGCACAGAGAGGACTGGAACCTCATACAGAAGGATACTAACTCCTTCGGAAGCACACTACACCCTGCAGGTATCAAAACCTGCTTTTCGTAAGGCACAGGGAACAAAACTTCCCTGAGAGAGCAGCTGCAAAATTCAACACAGGTATCAAAACTTGCTTTCCCAAAGCACAAGGGGACCACTTTCCCCAAGGCAGCAGCCACAAAACTCACTGCAGGTATCAAACCTGCTTTTCCCAAGGCACAGGGGGAGAGACTTCCCCAAAACAACACAGAGAGATCTTGAACCCCTCGGGGACTTGAACCCCAGAAAACAACACAGAGAGGCCTTGAACCCCAGAAAACAAGACAGTATGCCTTGCAGAATTGGCTTCATGACTTTAACCTGCCAATTCTGGCTTTTCACCACAAACCACGCAAAGTGGCAACTCCATGCAAAAGGGAACCCGCAGGGAGGACTCATACCACAACAAACTCACAATTTACCCAAGCAACTGCAAGATTTTCCGTACCCTTTATGCCAAATCAAGTTTCTGAGAGTTCCAACACAAGGAACCGTAATCCCTACAACAAACCCTTTGTTTTAGCTTTGGCAGAAAAAAACCCCCACCCCAAATCCTTGTATACACAAAAGACTTTAGAATTTACCGTGCAATTGCATTTTAACCAGGGGACAAGAGTCAAATTCGCTATTATAAGCACAATAACACTCAAGCCCACTTTGGTAGTTATTTGTATTACTTTACACATGTATAGCCAATTATACCATCAACCTTATATTAACCCCAAAATAATGCCTTTATAATAAAAACAGGGATCTTGCTTTGAACTCACTGGACTCCAGGAACGTGACATCTCCCCTGGATAACATGTGCACTTAGAGGCCTTCCAAATTCCAGAATCCATAGAGTGTTGAAAGCCCTCATCCCTTCATGGTTGCCAAAACTGTCACTGAAACTACAGGAAAAACAAAACCAAAAACCCTCCAACAACATTTTTAGTGTTAGAGAATCAAGGCATTACTTTATTCTGGCCACTATGTTGTTCTGGCCAGGATGTGCAACAGAAATAATTTCATCCATGCATAGCCCGGGTGTGCAGAGAAAATCATTCCATGACACATGAATTTTACCAGATTTTTCCCACACTTTATAGAAAAAACCCAGAGAAATTAATTGGTTCAATGTTCACTGGTTCCAAGACACATAGTTCTTAGTATTTGGTTTCCTATTGGTTATAGGTCTCTTCGCCTCCGATGCTAATTAGGTCCTCATTCTTATCTATCCTTCCTCAGGCCAGGTGTCTCCGACCATGGCAGGGGTGTTGTTTGGAGTTCATGTTCAGTTAATGGCCGTTATCTCTTGTTTATTTTCTGCACTGCTCCCAGTCTGTTAAGCTAACCATTAAGCTAACCAGGCCTCACCTGATGGAAGGAGAACCTGGAAAGAAACTTACACTTCCTTCCCCCGGGGCACAGGCGAACATAGGTTGGGCGTGATGATATCAAAGGTCCTTCCCAACCTAGTTCATTCGTGATTCTGTGAAAACTGACTAAAGTTACATAAAAAAAAAATTAAATTTCATATCATCTCGAACACTTGCAGCCAGACAGTAGCCACGTGCCCCATTTTCCAGGCTGTGGGCATCCCTGGAGGTGCAGGGTGGGCCCGGAGGGCTCTCCCTGGGCAGCACTGAAATAGGTGCTGGAGGAAGCTGCCTGCGGCTCGCTAATGAAGTATTGATGTATCTGCAGTGTATATTCAAGATGAGCCCACAGTGATGGAGTTAGCTGGCAGCGCTGGCCGTGTCTGTAAAGGGGTACGATCGCTTTTTGTGCCTTTCCACACAGCGCTCTCCGAGGCAGGCGGGCAGGGCCGGCGCTGGGGCTCCCGCCCGAGGCTGCTGCAGGGCGCGGGGTACTTTGTCCCAGCCGTGTGCGGCATCGAGCGAGCCCCCCGGGCTGAGGGAGCGGCGGGGCTGTGCTAGGGGGCGGCTCGGCGGTGCCGCTCCCGGGCAGCCGCTCCTCCTCCCTGCCGCTGTGCCGTGAGGGGCGGGAGGATGAGGAGGATGCCCCGTGCCCGCCGAGGCAGCCGGGCGGCGGCGGCAGCACCT